>JAOEHY010017516.1:0-42782 GCA_025447955.1 Psilopsiagon aurifrons
AATGTAAAAAGGTTCTGAAATGAGACATCAAATGCAGTTTGTGGTGAATTTAGGTCCAACATGCTGGTGAACTATGAGAAATCTGTCAGGGAAAATTCAAGTGGGTTTAGCAATAAGATTACTTTTGCCTTAATCTGTGTGAAAGTTAGTAATTACACATGGCAGATACAAGGAAAGTGGACGCGTGTGATTCCCGCAATCCATTTACTTTTGTGGTGGCAGGTGCGCCAGCGCTTCTCAATTTAGCTGCTCGAGCAGCTAGCCGCTACTAACTCTCTAGACCTCTGTTCATTTGGTATGTAAGTAAGAGTAAGCAGCTTACTCCTGCAGCTGTAATTTGATACTTAAATTAAAAGTAGGAGTGTAATGCTTCTGAAAACAACAAGGTAGTTTGAAATCAAAATGCCCAGCATCCAAGACTGTGGGATATTACCAAATGTAGCCACATTGCTCAGACTTTATTCTTCTGCTGGTAGAGGAACACCACATAAGCTTCAGTGGTCTACTGCTGCAGACTTTATCTTGTCAGGTTTCTTTTAAATGAGACTTCCTCCAGTGTCATAAGTGTCCAGCCAAATGTGTGCATTCGGTGTGTATTAAACAAGCCAGAGGAACGTAGTTACCTGTTACACTCCTTAAAATGAAATAAATTTTGTAAATTTCTTATTACTTTGCCACTGTAATAACATTCAGCTGAAAAGCACTTCACAGAGTTTTTAAAATTCAGCCATTTCACGCTCGTGTCGTGGATTCTGCTCGTGCCTTTCTCTGTTTGGAAATGAGGCATTAGGTGCTTTTTGCTTTCCATAATGATGAAGTGGTAGTTTTAAACTTAGAGTATTTGAACTAAGTTTTGTTCCACAAGAGTTGTGGTTTTGATCTTCATGGGGTTTTTGGGAGTAGTGTTATCAAAATGCAAGTAAGTTCTGTTGGCTTGTGATACACTAATTTTTTCGGTATTAATTGATATCTGCCTCTGGGCGTGTAAGCTGTGCTGAATGTAACAGGTGCCCTAATTCTAGAAAATGTGTTGTAATTGTTTGTTTGTGGAACAGATGAATAAATATCTGTGGGGCATAGTTGGTCCTCAGGTGGTGAACGTGAATGGATTAATGATGTGATTGGGTGAGACATGCTTGTTTGTTGCAATCTTGTCCAGTAACTGGCTGCTGAAGCAGAGCAAATATTAATTAGCAAAGTCCTGTTTGTTGTCTCAGTCTATCTTATGGAGCTGATTTTTTGGCACAGCTTTTTTTTTTTTTTTTTCTTAATAACCTTTTCATGGCTAGATTTGTAGCATATCATCCAAGCCTGGTGGTTTTTAACAGACTTTCAGACCGCAAAACTGAACCTGAGGTATCTGAGGCATATATCTTCGTGGTGCATTTTTATTCTTATTTTTTCCCTTTCTCCTCTCTTCCCTGTCCTCTCCAAACTAAGTTTTACATTTCTTTCATTCAGTGTCATATAATTTGCCTTTTTAATGAGGTTGTCTGGGAATTTTAATTTAGTGTAGTGTATTCGCATGAAAGTAACACCATGTACTCTGGCATCAAAGAATTAGCTGCCTCTCCCATTTTACATGGCTTCACCTCCTTTGCCCAGTAGCTTTTTTCCCAGTTCTGTCTCTTAACTCTATGCTGGCCTCATACTTTGCGTCCTTTTGCAAGTTACCACTTATAGCTTATAAGGGTGACTCTTAACTTGGTGGTGTGCCAACATTTGGACAAACTTCTGCAGTGCTTCTCACTGTCAAACTTTGTTTTGCTACTTGGTGACTCGGTAACTGAAATGTTCTCCCTCCAGATGCTCTCTTCACTGAGGAGGCAAACACTTACATGGGCTGTAATTTCTAAGCTGAGCAGAGATGTCTGATTATTCCCGTGCAGCAGACGGTGATGTTGATAACACAGGATTATGTCTTCAAGTCGCAGTGTAGGAAGAGGAAGTTTGCTGAGGTGAGGAAGTGGGTGGAAAGGTCTTCTCCAGTGCGAAGGCTTTGACAATGTAATAGCTGGGGAAAAAGAAGCAAAGGAGGGAATTAATTTATTATCGCTTTTGGAGTTCTCCTTATTGTAAGTCTGTGCGATTAAAATCATGCTTCGGATGCTGGCATTCATGGCTTATACAGGTTTACTCACAGTGAATGTGTCTGGAATGAGGAGCATTTTTGTGGTCAGGTTAAATAGTTAGTAGTCAAAGTAGTGGGAGAAAATAAACAATACTTACCAATTTTTCTCAAAGTGGCAGACAAACTACATAGCTGCTTTTCTCCAAATTTTTTGTTGCTGTATTGAGCACTTAACATTTTGATTTTGAGTTGTTTTTCAGACCGTTAGATCCAAAGCCACTTGAAACATCCCTTATTTTTATGCAAATCAGTGGATTCCTCAGGCATGCTGATATCTGCTCAAGGGAGGGAAGAAGGACAGATTGCTTCCTTTCTGGAACCAGTGTCAGGGTTGTTTTGTGCCGAAAAGTTTCTGTCCTCTGGCTAAAGTCACCAAATGCTAGTTGTAGGTTAATATTTGTGTTAATGTTTGTATTGCTCGTCATGTCTCTTCCCTGGCACTGGGAAAGAATGATATTCCTAGTCAAAGTGTTGTCAGTCTCTTAGGCTGAGTTTAGAAGAACATGAAAGAAACGAGTAGTCTGTTTGTTTCCCCAGTTATTATGCAAGACTGTTTAGTGCATCATGAATTACAAAGTTTTAGCCGCGCTTTGAGGGAAGAAGCAATTAGGCTGGCCAGCAGGAATCAGCCATTGAGGGGTATTTGCGGGAAAGTTAGACCATGTCTCCCGCCTCTCTCTGGGACAGCTCTAATTGAGTCAAATGATTAATTAAATATCAAAAGCTCGATTAGCCTATTCTGCATGGCAATTTGAAAAGTTCTGTGTTTTCTTGAGCGACATTTGGCCTTTTGAGTAACAAAAAACTGGAAATGCTAATGTTTTCCAGTCAACTAAGAGAAGAAAAATAAAAATGTCTCCATAGCAACAAAGCTTCTTTCTAGATGGTTTCCTAAGATATGCCTGAACCAGAAGCAGATGTCTGATTTGAGAATCTCGGCTCCTTCAATGTAAACAAATAACTTCTAGGCAGGTGTTGGAAATAATATGGAAATCCTATTAAGGGGCCCTGGGTTCCTGTCACTCAGGAAGTCCCTGCCACAAAAGGGTTGGTTGTCTGAATAAAGGAGGCAGAGTAAATTCTCGTTAGGCTTTAGCTTTTCCCAGGAAATGATTGTCTCTGCATGCTCTTTCTCCTGTGAGCCTGAATGCAAGCCATTTCTTCTATTGATCCCCTCTGCCACCCTTGCTTTCTCCCTCTCCTCTCCTCTCCTCTCCTGCTGGATTAGCACTTGATGTTGGCACTGACTGCTGCTGCTGCTTGAGGCATTGTGGCATTTGTGATTTTAACCCCCATCCGTCCCCTGCCCTGCCTCGGACAGTGAGGACAGCTGGCAGAGATGCCCACTGCCTGCCTGGAGAGAGAAGAAGAAGAGAAGCAGGCAGTGGTGGGGTGGAGCTGCGGAGTCCTGGGCAGCTTATTTCTCTGGCTCATTTGTGTGAATTTCATAAATGATGTTGTAGCCAATGGAGCTGTGAGACTGAGCATCATCTGGACGCAGGACTTTCCTTTTTCACAGGGACCACAGCTTTAGATGTCTGTAGTAGAGGTTTTGGTGTGGCTGGTGTCACCTGCTGGGAGTTGAATGAAGAATGTGGTTTTTATCACAATGTGTATAGGAAGTTGGTGGGCCACTTTTTTTTCTTTTTTTCTTTAATCCCTTTTCCTGAAGTTACTGAGAAAACATGTTGTGCCTTCTGTGTACATACAGTGTTTTAGTCTAATGTGACACTTGCATTGCCTTTGCACTTGACGGTGCCAGTTTCGTCCCCAGATCCTGCTGTGCTGAGCTCTGCACTACTGCAGCCTGTGGACCAGCTTACCTGCAGCTTGTGGGTGAGAACTCCAGTGCTGGGCAGGCAGGAGCAGATGCCAAGGATGCATTTTCCAGGATTTCTAGGCTGGAAGCAGAGACCATGTGTGTCCCTGCTGTCCCCATCTCTACTCTCCTTGGTGCGCCAGACGTGCATCGTGGTGCTCTTAATAACACTCAGAGGGTTAAATGTGGATAAACATGAAACAAGGCTTCTGAAAAGCCTGACGATTATCATGCAGCATTTCTCGGACTATAGGCACTGAGATGCACTTCATAAAGCCAATAAAGCGCGCACTGGTGGTCTCCTGTTGCCTTGGCAACGGACCACAGGGCACCCTGTGTGTGAAATGCATGAACATCTGCGAATTAATCTTTTTTAGTTTGTTCTTTCCTTGGGGCCGCGCTGGCCAGCAGTGCTGGGGGCTGAGCTGGAAGGTCTCCCCAGGATGCCTTGAGCGCCTGGGTCCCTTCCAGCAGCGCTTCCTGCAGTGGAAAGGATCAGCCTGATGAGGTCTCGCTGGAATGCTGTTGGTCTCCTTTTGGGTGCATGGGGGGAATGGATAAAGAAATTTTCTCCTAAGTTGAGGCTTTATTGGGCTTGCCAGTCTGCTGTGAAAGAAAAGTAACGTGAGGGGAAAAGTGAAATAAGCTCTCATGTCCACACTGCAGTTTATTGGACCTCTCCACTCCCATGCTGCACTTTCGCCGGATTGCCGTGAAAGAAGTTGAGGGGTAGCTGGCCTCATTCAAACCGCAAAATGGAGACATGTGACAAGAATCAGCAGAGTGACAGGCAACCTGGTCACTTGAGAGAGGCAGATCCCCCAGGGACAGTATTTTTTCCACTGCCTCCCAGAGCAATTACTGGGCACACCAGTGTGGGGGTCGTTAGCTTCCCACCATCACCCTAGAGTGTGTGCAGGGTTTCCTTTCCCTTGTCTCCACAGATCTCATGCCAAGCTCTGGGAACTCTGCTGGCTGCTGCCTGCAAGCGCTGGGCTCACCCCAGCATGCTCTATCAAGTCTCCAGGAAGACTGTAGGGGGAACACAGAGTATGCCATATCACCGGAGAAGGCTGGATGCAATCAGTGTTTTAATGAAGTATTGGAAGTGAAATGCCGCTTTAATCTGCTAATTGCATTAAGAGGATGGCAGATTGCTCTGTATCACTTCTTTCTGAGCTGGAAGCTTATCAAAAGGTACCGAGGTGCTTTTAAGTGAGGTATTGCAGCCAGTCAGATGCTATTTGTTTGCATACGAATATTAGCAGGCACAGCTGTACCTCTGTTTTTCTGGCTCTCAAGAGGCAGTGAAAGCAGCTGTGGGGGTTTCCTTAATATGTTCTTATGAGTAAGTGGGGTAGAGGGGAGGAAAGGCAGAAGAATTTCAACAGTTACGTTCCCTTTTTTGTTCGCAGGGTGAGCAGTGTGTGGTAGCTTCTGTATGCAGAGAAGCTGGTGAAGTTCAGGCCACTCTAGTTTTTGAAAGAGGGCATACTGTATTTTCTTAGATGTATTTATTTGCCAGGACAAAGTAAATAATAACACTTATTTTGCTGGTGGTGTCCTGTTTTGTCAGGCTCCTATGTGCTGCAGACACGCCACGCAGGTGTATGGAAGGACCAGGAGAGGTGCTTCCAAGCACAGCTACCTGCAGAAAAAGGGTCATCTGCAGGAGTGTGTGGTTTAAGTTTGCCACAGACCACACACAACACAAAACTTGGCTGCTAGAGCATCATATTTCTGAGTCCTTTGCTCATTTTATTTTAATAAATGAGTGGCCAGACTATATAGAAATTGCTGCTTCCATTGACTTGGAAAGCCAGTGCTGACCTAAATAACATGAAAATTTGTTTTATGTTAGTGGAGAAAATCATTGTTCTTGGCTTGCAGTAAATATAGCTGTGTGTTTATATTTCTTGTCTCTCCCTGATAAGTCTGCTGAAACCATACCTGTTGATGTTGTATTTCTCTCTCACCTCTCTATTTCTTTTAAAAATACCCAACTGCAATTTATTTTAGCCTTTGAGGAGATGGATGTCTTGCTTTTCGTCCCCTGCTTCGAGAAAAAAGTTTCCTGCCATGACCTGCAAATACTGTTTTGTAATGAGCTTTGCTGTCCCATACGGCAAAATATGAAAGGAATTCAATGTCTGAATAATTTTAGAATAATCTCTTTAAAATTAATTACAGTAACCTTGTGGGGTGAGAGAAACCCTTTCTCTGCCATACCTTGAAGTGCAGCATGTTTCCAAGAGCCCTGTCAGGATGCATAATTGGTGTTAGTGTTAAAGTAGCATAGGCAGCCTTGCTTTCAGCAAAAAGGCAGCCTTGTCCAGGGTCAGTTTGGTGCCTTTATGAAAAGTACTGTATGCTTGCCATCTAGGTAGCCTAAAAGCTTTATATCACACTTCAGGTATTTGAAAGCAATTACATGCTTAACAGACCTTCTCTAGGGGTCCTGCATGCCTCTTGAAGGTTTTCTGGTAACTGTGTTGCCCTTGACCGTGGTGAAGGCTGGAGGTGCCATTTTTGGACCCTTCCTGCTCCAGGGGATGACGAAGAGGAGACATTTTATTGTGGTGTTGCCTCTTCCCTGTTCTTTTTATTGTATCTAGCATCAGGCTGTGCAGGTTTTTCCCAGTGAATCTGTGCAAGTTTCAGCCCTTCTGATATCAAAATGTTTTCTGTGCTATAGTACCTCTCTGTGTTGCCTTTGGTCTCCAGGGACCTAAACCATTTTGCAGGTACTGCTAATGACTGTAAATAGTCCCGCTCATCGTTCTAAACTTAGTGTTGCAAGTTTGATTTATAGTAGTAAATTTAAGTAAACTTTCCTACCAAGTGGAGTAGGGCTGAAATGGGTACCAACAGCTGCTGTGATCACAAAGTGACAGAGCTGCAGCTACGTAGTAGGCAAGTGTTTATAACTGGTTTAGACAGAAAGAGGAAGAAAACTATTTGTTTTAAGAAGGCTCTTTATGTTGACAACACACAACTCCCAAGATTGAGAGATTGCTACAGAGCAATCACTGTAAAACCACTTGTTTTACAAACAAAATATGTTACAGATTCTAATTGTAAAAATAAAAATATGTGCTTCAAATTGACATACAGACAGAATTTCTTTTACTATTTTGCTGAGTCTTAAAACTGTCAGGAATTTTCTCTGGAATGCTAGTTTTTCAGTATGCACAACTGCTACTTTAGATGTCAAAATTTAAATACTTGTATTAGATATTTGTGTTCTGGCTCAAGATACATGTGTAAGTCCAACTGTGCACTCTGATGTATATATAACTGGTCTTGGGAAAAAACATTTGTTCATATTCAGGGTTGCTCTTGCCAATAGTGAGATTAAATCAAAACAAGCACCAGTTGTTATCTAATTTGCCTGTTTTCTGAAAGTTTAAAAATAATCTGTTAATGCCATGATATGGTTGTGACAAAAGCCAACAAAAATGAGGAAGCAGACATCTGGAGGTGGCTGTTTCCCAGACAAAAGAGGCAATTGAAGTAAAAGATGCAATGCTTAGTTCTCTGCTATATGACTAGTTTGCCTTGCTCTTTGAAAGTGTAAACATGAACTCTTGTGAAACCTCTGGAGGAAAGCATGTGAACAATTAATCTTGTGTCTGGAGAGAAACAAACGCTAAGGTGAGCGATTAAGAGGAGATCAAATGAGCATGGGGGGTTCAGGGGAGCTGGAGAGCAGAGGGAGAAAGAGGTGTGGGAATGAGTGCATGTTTCCTCTCTGCATCCTCCTGACTAACTACAGTGCTTATTTTTATCCACATTTTGCATACTCTCTGGAGAGAACTCTTTTACAATTTGCACAAAAAAAGAGGATGAAAAATCATAGGCAGTAGCCTTGATTATGCTGTATACAGATCAGGCACCTGGGAGACTGAGGCATGCCTACCTCTTGTATGCTGAAAGCAGTTTGCTCTCTATAAAGTGACACCAGGAGCAAGGTGTAGGAGAGCATTAATCCTCTGAACATTAATGCTTTCCAGATTGTAGATTACCACTGTCCTCTGTTATGTCAGAATTTGCCTAATACTTCTTTTTTCTCCTGTCGAACATCTGGTAGTTCCTCAGAAATATTTGAAGAGCCATCGTTAGTGGTTTAAGGGGAAAGCCTTGAATAATTCACACAACAAATGATTAGGCAAGCACTTGTCTATCTAACTGAATTATTCTGCATGTTTGCTGAAGCAGTTAAGCAGGAGAATAGCATTTCCTTCGCCCGAGGTTTTACAGTGGTAGTATTGACCCACCTAGTTATTGGGTTTCAGCTTTTTGTTGACACTGTTGTAAATGAAAGCAGCCTGGACAGGCACTGAGCAGCTGGGCTGGGTAATTGTGAGGGATTCATGCTTGTTGCTGTTACCCCCAGTGTTTGTAGTGGGTTGTTTGCTTTGACTTTTGTTGAACTGTTGACAAAAGCATTAGATACAAATGGGAACGAATAAAGTGGTGAGATGCCAGGAGGGCTTGGCAGTAATGGTGGTTTTCATTCTGACTTAAATGGGAAATGTCGACACTTTTCTAGATGGGGAATGGAAGGTGTACTCAGCATTTGTGTGCTTCCCCCTCCCCTCTCCCTTCCTTTCCTTACTGCTAAATATGTTTTGGTAAACAGGTGAATAAAAACAGAGCAAAGGCAATTTCACCTCTGCCTTAACTCTTTGGCACCACGTTTTTGAAGCTGTGGATGTCTTGCTGGGCAAATCCAGTTCCTGGCATGAAAGGATTAAGTATAAAAAGGGAAGGGGGAAAAGGAAAAAAAAAAAAAAAAAATTGAAAGAAAGAAAAGGAGGGGGAGGTTGAAGGCATAGAGTTGAGAAAAGAGAGGATTAAATAGAACAGTATACACTAAGTAGTATAGCCAGCAAAATTGAAGTCATTTACTGGAACGTTTTTAATTTGGTTTAAACAAAATACTCTTTTGTATATTCAAATGGGGAGTAGCTCAGCTGTTGTGAAGCCAGAAAATTAATGGTATTTTTAGTGAAATAGCAAAAGCATGTCAACAACATAACTGTGGATGATAATGTTGGCATTTTATTCATGAGAAATTATCAATGCAGGTTACTGGACAACATAGTGTGACTGGAATGATTGAGCACAGGGGGGAAGCGGCTGTCCTTCTGTAAGATGATTTCATTTTGCGTTTAGTCTTTTAGGAAGAGAAGAAGGAGAGCAGGAATTTAGAAATACGTGTCTAAGATTCCTATCCTTGTGGTTTCTGGCTCATGGAGACTTAACCTTTTTACCTCTGTCTGACTCATGGTTTTATCACTTGCTTCTCTTTTGCCAGCTGTCCTTTCTTTTCAAATGCATTTTGAGGGATGGCAGAGAATAGAAGCAAAAGAATAGAGTCACTTTTGGATATCTTCCCTGAAAAGGCAGTTTTGGCCTTGGAGAAGATGCAAGTATGTTCTGGCCATCTCTGGCTCTTGAATTTTGAGCCTGAGCATTGTTTGCTTGGAACCCTTAATGCATTTAATGTGTTGTGAAATGTGGTTACTTTGGCTGGTCATGGAGGAAGTTAGTGTGTGATCTGGAAGGTCGTAACACTTGGCAGGAGAGATGCTTCAGATTTCTAATTCTGGCTGTAGCTTTCTTGTAGCAGTCAACCTCAAAGTGCAGGTCAACTGGAAAGTGGCAAAGAGAGTTCACAGGGGTGAAGACACCACTGCGATGAAAGGAGAAGACAAGGGGTTTTGTTGCTGTCTGAAGGCACACAACGTATTCCCTGCCTCTGCTGTCATGTATGCATCTGGTGGTATCTGAGGTACCCACAGGACGTCAGAGCACCTAAGCTGTCACATGCAGGGATTCTTTGTTGCCTGCCCTCATGTAGTTTAAGGTTATCCTAAAACCAAACACCATAGTAGCAAGGTAAGAGCAATATTTATGTACCCACTTTGAACAATCATCCCTGTTTTCTGTATTACCCTTTTGTAACGGTTGCCATATTGTTCCTAGTCTCTTTGCAGTAAGGGAAGCACAAAAAAGTGATAAGGAAGAAATTGCCTTTTACTGCTGCCTTGGCTAAGTTTTCTTGTGAGATGTAGCATGTTTGTTGTGCCAGACCACAGCCCTGTGTCCATCAGCAAGAAGCGTTTCACCCAGATGTAGAATGCTGTGAGATCAGGGTCTGAATTTGTTATTAATCCTACAAATATGAAAAGAAAGTGAAGAAATATCAAGCTATTTCCAGCAAACATGTACTGGGAGTGGTGTTACTGTAAATATCAGCTTGTGCATGATGAATCCCCAGTTCTTTTTGTCTGCCTCCTTGGGGAATACCCTGAACAATTCTGCAGGGGTCTAAAGAAATTATCATAGCAAATTTCAACCTTGAATGAAGGAAAAATGAGAAATCTCTGAAAAGCAGGGACTTAAAGCCCAATCAAAACAAATATTCCATAATCATGTCTGCACAGCATTTGTAAATCCGGTTTTGGACCCTTTAAATTGTATGTGAATTCAGAAAAAAAATAACTCGTGAATGTTCTGTGGCATTGCCTGGATGCTTTTTAACCATGCTTGGGTAGTTTTCTGATTTCATGTGAAATGTACCCCGTACTTGGTCACACAGAATTAGCTCTTCAGGCTAATCTGCTTTGCTTGCAGACGTGTAAGGAGGGCCCTAAGCTGTGCTTTACCAGAATAAGGCATGAGTCTCAGGAAGCCAAGACCTGGAGCAGGAAAGTGCTTCTGGAAGGAATTTGCACTGGCATAACAATAGTTTTAAATAATTACAGAAGCAAACAGGAGAGAGAAGTGGTGTACTACATAGGCTGAGATTGGGTTGGACTACCCCAAATCACAAAGTGATTATGCATCATGGTGCAAAAGTTTTTTTTCATAGTCTGCTGCCAGATAGTAGAAAACGAGTGTTAAACTATCCAGGTAGGAATAAGAGTGGAGGTGGGAAAGGACATGCAATAATGTAAAGTTGGAAACTGTAAAATAAAGAGATTCAAGTAGAAGTATGATGGAGATGATGCCCAAAATCAGTGGTGCACACCCTTCAGCACAGAAGGTCTTAACTGGCGACTTGCCATGAGCCAGTGGGCTGCACCTATTTTGCATATCATTTACATAGTATTTTAATCAGATCAGCACACACCCTGATTGTTTTTCTTATTTATGGAGTGATCTAAGTGCAAACACTGCATAGCACAAAGCAATAAAACACTATATATGTTTAGTGGGCTAAAGTAAAAAGAGTGATGATGGGAAGACCAGGTCTGCATTTTTTTAATCAGGGAGCTTAATTTGACATCTGGCTGTCTTTGTGAAGGCCTTACACATTCTAAAGTGCAGGTTTGAGTTTATTAGGCAGTTTCAACTTTGGCTTTGTTCACATTTCAAATACATAAGGTTAATTTGAGAAACATAATTTCAAAGACAAGCTTGCAGGTCGCACATTTCCTGGCTAATTCTGTTCCCCGTGGGTAATTTAAAAAACAGCAGCAACCACCAGCAGTATTTTCTTCCTGAAATTAAGAGCATTAAGTTAGTTACATCTTAGATGTAGTGGCTTTAGGGTCATGTGAGTTTAGCTAACAACAGTTTTACATATGGTGCAGAAGTATTTCCTCTTTTGCATTTCCTGTGTCTGTGTGATACAGATTTATGCAAACAAAAAATGGGCTAAAGTTATTTTTTATAGACATACTAGTTTCTGGAGTTCAATGTAGGCAGTTTGCTACAGTAGCTGGGTTGCTTTGGTCATCTAGTTGTGTTTTTTTCCTAATACAAAGAAGATTTGTTTTTTATTTTTTATTTTTCCCTATCCCTTCCTCTCTCCCTCCCTTACTTTTCTATTTCAGTCTAGCATATTTAATGAATCCATGGCTCTGATACTGGAGTACCTCCAAATCTTAAATACATTAATCCTCACAACAACCCTGAAAGGGGAAGAAATGCTCTCTAGGCTTCTGAAATTATCCCTATTTTATAGATAATGAACTGAGGCATGAAGAGGCTTAATTGACTTCACACAATCAGACAAAAGAGCAGAGACTACTGAACCTAGATTTCCCAAATACAAACACAGTTTTCCACCTCCCCAGTTTTTTATTTTTTTGCTCAGGCATCAGCATTACCCTGTGATCCATTTTTACTTAATTTTTCCTTTAAACACCTCTCAGTGGATTTGAGTCCCATGCGTGACGAGAGCATTCATGCTTCTTTCTGATGGTAGCTTGTGTGGGCTAGTTTGCCAGCTTGGTCTTTTTGGTCTAATTCTGTTTTCAGTTGACTTCTTAATCTCTGCATGTGTTCTCAGAAGAGAAGCTTTTGTTGAATTTTCATCCTTTCTTGGCATTCAGTGGTATGGATCCTTTAATATCACAGAGAGTTGTAGATGCAGCAGAATTAGAGGAAGCCCACCACGCTAGTGGGAAGGCTATGGCAAGGGGAGCGTGTATGCAGTGTCCCCCCTGCGCTAACCAGCCATCACACAGCATATATACACCATGCCACCAAGCAGTGCTGAATCCCTGTGGCTAATCTTACCCTCTTGGTAGCTCACCACCCTCCAGCAGCATGTCTCTGGCAGCCCAGCACTGTGCCTGAGCTGTTTCCCATGGCATTGCCTCTGGTCTGGAGCCGCGCTAGCAGGGCTTTGCCTTACATGGAGCAAGATTGTTCAGCGGTGGATCAGGATTGTCTGCATGTTGGTCTGCTGCCAGCTAGCAGCAAAGTGCCCAGCGTGGGCTGCTGCACACTGGAGGAATCTCCCAGGGTTCCACCAATGCTACTGCAGAGAGAGCAGCCCCAGAAGTGGATCTGGGAATGATTTTTGTCAGTAGTGAAAGCAGCCTGTGGGGAGAGCATGTAGGCAGGGAAGAAGGATTTCCATCTGTGGGCTGGAGCTGTGGATACAATTGTGCCTGCTGTGAGTGAGCTTGTTACACTTTCTCACTGTAAGAGCTCCATCTGGTGCTCTAGGTGTCTTTAAATGGAAATTTACGTTTACTGTCACAAGTAAAAGTCTACTCACAATGAGCTGTCTGATGGTCTTACCAGTCACAACAAAAACATAAAGCCTGTCCTTCACCTCCCACATGTAGGACAAGGGGCAGGGAAGAGACCATAATGAAGGGGGATGGACTGGGCGGGTTCAGAATCAGTCCCTATCATAGTGGGAAACAGCAGTTCAGACTCACTTTAAAATCAGGCTTTTTCTCTGTCTTAGGGCAGAATTTAGGTCATTAATGACAGTAAACAAGGTGACATTGCAAGGAAACTGAGTCTGCAGTTGGTCAAAGCAGCCCAAGGTGTTGGTTAGTAAACAGTGGTGTGACTTAAAACTCACCCTCTTAAATTCTAGCTAGAAACTTGCTGGGAGCGGTTTGTGTGTTCGACATAAAGTCCCCACGTTCATCAGGACACGTGCCCTACATGGATGTCGAATTTGGAGATTGGGTAAGCAGAGATCATCAAAGTAGTCGAGCCTTGCATTAGATAACACTTTGCTAGCTATTCTGACTTCTGCCTTAAAAAGTCAAGGTCTTGGCAGCTACTAAGAAGAAATGCACTGACAAACTGCTTCAGTCTGGGATTCAGTAACCCTTACCAACCAAGAAACATGTATCACAAGTTATTCCATGCATCCCTCCCAGTATTTTTTTTTTTTTTTTTTTTTTTTTGCCTTCTCACCATTTAGCTGCTTCAGGCTCATCTGGATCAGTCTTTGCAACTAAAATAATTCCCAACTGTGCATAAAGTCAAGCTGCTTGGGTCAATGGCTATTTAAAATATGGGTGTTGTAACATACTCCAAAGCAAGTTCAAAAATACTTGTCTTTGGTGTTGCACCACTTGAGTGAACTGTAGTTAAATTTTCCGTATTGAGGAAGATTGGAGAGGCTTTCCCTTAACCCTGTAACTCCTGGTTTATAGTGCTGCTCAGGCCTTTGATCTCCACACTTCTAATTGGCTCACAGGGAGGGTTTTTATGATCAGCAAGAAAAGTACATTGAACTTGTCATTTTAATAAACTTGTTACTTGCCAGCTTCTCTAGACACTTTCCAAACAAAATAAACATCTTGTGTTTTGTATTATAAACAAATTTTTAAAATGGTTTCCTAGACAACCTTGATGAAATGTCAGCTTCTTCTCAGATCTAAACCCACACCATAGGTATTGTTATCTCCATCCCTGCTGGGTAATTTGTACACTGCAATAGTTTGTTTGGAAACATGCTTCTTGTTTGCTTGTTGTTCTTTACAATGTGCTTAATGCTAGATTATAGAACACAAGAGTTTTTGGTTGGGTTTTGGTTTTGTTTTTTTTTTTTTTTTCTTGTTTTGTTTTGTTGGTTTTGGTTTTTTTTTTTTTCATCGCTTGTTTCTACCAGCTCATTTTTAAACCATTTAAAATAAAGAGCTTGAGCATGTATGGTATTTAAAAAACCTTTCAAATGATGTTTTTGAAACAGATCAATTTCAGCATTACGGTGTTAGGAATTCAGCCAAGGAAAATTCAACTCAGGATTGCATAGCTATAATGATAATGCATTATACCCATCTTCCTTGAAAATGATTGTAACAGTAGAGTTGAACCTAGTGAATTACATAATTTAGGAGTGCTTGCCAGAATGCTGTTTTCCGGAGATTGCTGGAGTCTTCTCTTAACAAAAGCAAAGGGAAAGACGGATCGTATTATGAAGCACTTAAATGAGGGAGAACAGTCACAAATTATCTAAGATAACTCATTTGAATAGAAAAGAAGGTCATGTGTGTACATGCCAGTTACCACACTTAACTACTTGGCAGAGTGTAAGAGGGAAGTACAAGACGGTGATTTTTGCTTTTCTTCTCCTCTACCCTGAATTGAAAATGTCTTGGCTGCTCATTGCTGACGTCAAAACTTTTCCACCTAGCCTGAAGTTTGTATTTGGTTGTTCTTTTAATGTTTAAAAAATTAACAGAATGACCTGTTGAATATAAATAATGAAAAGTCCAGAAAAGTAAAAGCTACTGCAGCATCTCTTGGCAAAGCTTTAGGATGTTCAGGAGTTGAAATGCCTCTAAAAATCTGGCAGAAAGGACTGTGTGTTTTATTTTTTCAGTCTTCAAAGTAGGTGTTGTGCATATAATGTGCTATTGCATACAGACATAACCACTAACCGCTTTAAAGTGGACTGCAGGATCTGTGTTCCTGCAACTCATCCATCTATTCCACTTAACCAGAATCCTCGATTTGAAGAATGAGACTGGGGACGACTATTTTTGCAGGAGGCTGAGGTCCAGATTCAGGGTAGCGCGCAGTAGGCATCTAAAGTTCAGAACATATGTACTTTCCTCTGATTTCTGTATCTGCCCTATGACTTTCCTGAGATCAAAGTGTGTGCCTCAAATCTGGCATCTGCTTGAATGCCTTCCTGAATGGGAAATGGGAGCACGAGTGAATGTAGATGAAGTGAGGCAGATATAGTGGGCTTGGATGTTATTTGGGCAGAGAGGCAAACAGTAGCCGTCAAAGATTTCTTTCTGAAAAACATTTTTATAGATGGTTGAGAGAACGTTTTGCTTTAGAACCAGCATCAACTGGAATTTGCAAAAATTAAATAGCACCTTGCCATGTTTTATCCATCTGCCCAGTTAGGAGACTGGTTGGATAAAGATCTGTGTTTTCACTTTGCACTTAGAAGTGGCTCTGGCTTCCTAAACCATGCAGGATAATAGAAAAGCATGAAAGATACTGTCCCTTCAGAACCCACAGAAGATCGGACAGGGAAGAGATGTGTGAATTGCCTATCTCTTAGTTAGTACCTGGGAATGAATATGTTTCTGTCGATTGAAGTGATCAGGAGGTTGAGTGCATGTTTCTGTTGAATTCTAGAATGTTTTTGTAATTGTGGTAGCCTTTTGAAGACTAGCTCTTTTCCCATCACTTTCTTACTGGTTAGGTCAAGAATGGGTAGCGTTAAAAACGGGGGGAAGGGTCGAACAATTCAGAAAGTCTGAAAGGAGATCATCAGCTATATTCATGAAGCATTCATTTAAAACAATAATTTCCTTTGTTTTCTTATCATCTCCTAGGTCATCTCTGCAGTGAAACAACTATAAAATCCTTTAGAGACAAACAAGCAGAAGAAAAGAAAATTAAAGTGGTTTTCTCTGAGGGGTTGACACATATGGATAGATTGGAAGGGAATGGAAATGCAAAAACTCAAAACTAATGCCTTTGCCATGAATATAGCCTGTATTAGATGTAACTAGAACTGAAATTAGGATACAGTACCTGACTGAAAGGAGCTGAATGGAGTGTCTCATGGGACTGTCTTCAGACATGATCTCTGTGGTTTTAAAGCAAGAAAAAGGGCTAATTAGTGCTAGGTTATGTCCTTCTGGTCAAAATGAAGAATTGAGTAGGGAACACAAATCCCAGGAGAAGATGGTTAGGACCTGTCACAAGAAAACAAACCCACTTAGGTATCCCAGAAGAAGGCAGTGCTTAAAAGTTCAGTCAATTCTAGTTTAGCATGCAAAATCTGTGTTACATAGGTGTGTATAGTTTTTATCTCCTAACCTGTGTTGCCAGTACTGACAAGATTTTTATAACCCCTGTGGCTTGAGCCACTGCAGGAAAGTGTTTGCTTTCAGCTTGGCACAATGCCATACAGTCCATTTTAATCACTGTGCAAAGTGAAAGGATAACAGTTTTACCGTGGTGCTTGGTCTGATAAGAGGGCTCTAGGCAAAAACCAGTTGTTCTTCAGAGGGATTTTGTGATTCTTGCAGATATTTTTTTGACAAAGTGTAAAGCATACTGACACGGCCTTTAATGGCTATCATAAAACGTTCCCTTGTTACTGTTTTCTTACTATTCTAAAACTCAAATTACTTTGTGTGTTCTTGTTCAAATCCAGTCACTATGAAAATGTAATTAGTGTTAATATTCTGTAAATATGTGGGATGTTGGGAATTTTCTGTGTGTGTCCATTATCGCCTTTTGATGAGCACTGATGAAGTGCTGCTGCTTTTCCTTGCATTATGACACATCATTGCATCGAAGCCTGTAATGCAGGCTGTTGGTTATCCTGCTCTCTCTCTCTCATGGTGGTGAGCCCACAATTAAATTGCTGCATTGAATGTTCCAGCTGGTTGAGCTTTCTCTCTTACTCTGTGATTGCATGTGTTCTCTTGTTCTTCCTAGTTAACTCTCAATACCCTCCTCTCTGTTTTTGTTTCTTGCTAGAGCTGCTCAAAATGTTTCAGGTCTCTGCTGAAGGAAATGGCATGAAAGATCAGTAATTGGAACCCCAAATAAATATTTGAGGGGAGGAGAGCTATAGTTCCGCATTTCCTCGGCACTGCTCTGTTCCTCAGATTCCTGAGGATTGTATTTACCCTGAGTTCTTCTGAATTTCTGTAACTTGGTGGTCTTTGACCCCTGCATTTCAGTGTGTCTGATCTTGGTTAAAGTAACATTTAGGGGTTTGTATGATGTGTTGACCAGCATGTGCAGGTTTGCCATTGATTTTGGCTGGGTTTTTTTTTTTGTCCAAACTGCCAGAAGCATTTTTTTGGTAGCATTTTGCAGGCTTGCTCTGGGAGTGCTTATCTTTTCTGGGATCATTAGGGACAGAATTCCTTTGCAGCCTGCAGATGCCCTGGGCCTCACCCGCTGTATTTTCCATACCAGTTGTAATTTGGGCCTTAACACCTTCTTGCAAATCTTTTCATTCTGTCCAGATTACCTGTTCTGCTGTGTGCTGAAGCATGTGGTCTTAGTTCGGGGTCTGTTCAAAGGGGAAGAGATTGCAGTGCTGGATGATGAATGGAGAATGGTTCAGGTGAATTGCTTTGTGGATTAGAGGGGAGGATGTTTGACAATGCCTGGGCTGTGTTACCATCAATTAAATTCAATATTTACGAGTTGGCAGATGTGGACAAGAGCAGACTTGATGGTAAATGTAATCTGTGAACTTTGAAGCTTCTGTAAACCTATCAGAAGTGTTTAACTCCTTTTCCTGCCCATCTGTTTCTTTTTCTTATGTTCCCTGCTGAAACTAGGTCCTTTGTTCAAACTATCTTGCTTACCAAAGGGTGCTTGTTACTCTTGCCACACTCCTTGATTTCACTTACTCCATGTGCCTGTGCTAAGTTATACATTAACCTAAACCTGTCTTTACTTTTTGCCTCACAGCTGTGTTCCTCTTCTGCTTCACTGTTTGTACTTAAGATGCATTGGTTCTTCTCTCCATCCTTTGACCCTCAAAGTGTCAGCAGTGATTAGGCCTTCTGTGTGTTATGTTCTTCAGCCAGCGATTACTGGAGAAGCTGTATTTTAAAGGATTTATTGCAAAAATCCATTTGTGAAAGGCTAGCCAGCAGCCCTCACCATTTTTTTTAAGCACCTACTTTTCTTGCCACCACCATGCACCTGTATGCCAGGAGGGGACAGAGGAACAGCAGGACATGCTAATAGTGTTATACATTAAAATTGCCAGGTATCTCCAACTCCTGCTCTGTGGCCTGCTTAGATTTGCTAGCAAATTGTTAACTGTGTGTTGAATTACATGACTGGAATTAACATGTACAACCGTAGCAGCTTATTGCTCATTTTATAACCCAGTTCATAACAACTAGACTTTGATGCTTTTAATTAGCTTAGATTAAATACTGCAGTAGTACCGCCAGGGCAAGCAGATTGCTCATGTAAACAGTTACACAGATACTTTTTAAGAAATTGCACTCATATGCATAATGCTTGTACATACCTATACTTTTATGCATGCAAAACTTTTGAGAGCACTTGTGTTTCCTAAACTACTAACCTTATACATTCTTTTCATTCTGGACTTCTTTGTGGCCATGCCATTGCTCTTGCAGCAGCAGTACACATCTAGACTTTGATGTGTTTTATGACACTCTTATCCACTAATTAACTTCATTAAATTTGCAATTAGTGAAGTTAATTAGTAGGCAAAAATGCTACCTAAAACTTGAAAGTGCGTAATTTAACCATAGTTTGTATTAAAAATAATTATTGCAAGGTTTATCATAGAATCGCAGAATCATAGAATGGTTAGGGTTGGAAAGGATGTGAAGATCATCTAGTTCCATGGGCAGGGATGCCTCAGACTTGACCAAGACTCTGTCCAGCCTGGCCTTGAACACTGCCAGGGATGAGCATTCACCACTTCTTTGGGCAACCTGTTCCAGTGCTTCACCACCCTCACAGTAAAGAACTTCCTCCTTATATACAATCTAAACTTCCCCTGTTTAAGTTTAAACCCATTTCCCCTTGTCCTGAGGGCACACTCAATCCCGCTGTCAATGTCACTGACAAAGATGTTGAACAGAATTGGTCCCAACACCAACCCCTGAGGAATACCAGTTG
This sequence comes from Psilopsiagon aurifrons, assembly GCA_025447955.1. Taxonomy (NCBI): domain Eukaryota; kingdom Metazoa; phylum Chordata; class Aves; order Psittaciformes; family Psittacidae; genus Psilopsiagon; species Psilopsiagon aurifrons. Next base: position 19,326 of record JAOEHY010017516.1, read on the forward strand.
TCACTGGCTGGTCTCCAGTTGGGCATTGAGCTGCTAACCAGAACTCTCTGCATGTGCCTATCCAGCCAGTACTTTATCCACCAAATGGTCCATCTATCAATTTGATGTCTCTCCAATTTAGAGATGAGGATGTCATGCAAGACAGTGTCAGATGTTTTGTGGAAGCGCAGGTAGATGACATCAGCTGCTTTTCCCCTGTCCGTCAGTTCTGTAGCTCCATCACAGAAGGCTAACAAAATGTTCAGGCAGGATTTCCTGGATGCTGGCTGTGATCAACCATCTTATTGTTCTTCATGTGCCTTAGCATGCATTCCAGGAGAATCTGCTCCAAGATTTTGCCAGGCACAGAGGTGAGGCTGACTGTTCTGTAGTTCCCTGGCTCATCCATTTTCCCCTTCTTGAAAATGGGGGTTATATTCCCTTTTTCTTGTCATTGGGAACTTCACCTGACTGCCATGATTTTTCAAATATGACGGGACAGTGTCTTAGCACCTTCATTTGCCAGCTCCTTCAAGACCCGCGGGTGGATTTCGTCAGGTCCCATGGATTTGTGCATGTTTAGGTTCTGAAGATGGTCTTGAACCAGATCCTTTCCTACAGTGGGCCCCGGGTCTTCATTCTTACTGTCCCTGCATCTGCGATCCAGGACTTGGGTGGTGTAGTCAGAGCATTTGCTGGTGTAGACTGAGGCAAAGTAGTCATTAAGAACCTCAGTCTTCTCCAAATCCAGGATAGCCAGTTCTCCTGGTAGCTTCTGGAGAGGGCCCACATTGTCCCTAGGTTGTCTTGTTAGCGTTGTACATATAGAAGCCTTTCCTGTTATCTCTGACATCTCTGGCCAGACTCAATTCTAACTGGTCCTTAGCTTTCCTGACCTGGTCCCTAGCTTCCCAGACAACATCTCTGTATTCTTCCCATGCTGCCTCTCTCACTTTCAACTTCTATAAGCTTCTTTTTAACTTCTGAGTTTCCTCAGCAGATCCTTATCCATCTCTGCAGGCCTCCAGGCTCTCTTGCCCCATTTTCTTCTTGTTGGGATGCAGTGCTCCTGAGCTGGGATTAGGGGACCCTTGAATCAGCATTCTTCAGCCGCTGGCCCTCTAGTTCTTATTCCATAGAACCTTACTGAGCAGGTTCCTGAAGAGGCCAAAGTCTGCTCTCTTGAAGTCCAGGGCAGTGAGCTTGCTCTGCTCTCTTCTCACTGTCCTGAGGATCTCAGACTTGACCATCTCATGATTGCTACAACCAGGGCTGCCCTGGAGCTTCACATTTCCAACCAGCCTTTCCCTGTTGATGAGCACGAAGTCAAGCATGGCACCTCTCCTTGTTGGCTCCTTTATCACTTGCAAGAAAAAGTTGTCTTTCACACAATCAAGGAACCTCCTGGATTGCTTGTGCTGGGCCATACCATCCCTCCAACAGATATCAGGGTGGTTGAAATCCCCCCATGAGGACAGGGGCCTGCAAGCGTGAAGCTGTTTGATTACCAGACTCAATCCAATTAGCTCAGAAAAGGTCATATGTTACTCAGACCATCGTTGTTCTGTGTATTTCGTACCTGGTTAATAGCATTTTTCATTAACAGTTACTGAGATTTTGTCTTGAATCCAAAAATGCAGCTACAGGGAAAAGGCAGTGAAATGGTGGTGTGGCTGAGCGGAAGTTGGATTTCAGCTTGCGTAAGTAGAGAAACAAGGTAGAAAGAGAGGAGGTGAAAATACTAAAAGCTTGTCATGACCAGTAATATATGTGGGAACAATACTTGGCTACCTGCCCCTCCTCCTTTGGTGAGCCGTTTTGGAGGAGCTGCCCTCCAGGCTCTACTGCCTGCCTGTGTCAACCTGATCATGACCCACTGCATATAAAGGGAAAGATGCGGTAGGGAAAATCTGCTTGCCTAAGTACAGAAAAGAAGGGATGTTGTGAAATCAAAGAGCACAAAATCTGTGAGGGCGAAGTGGATACTGGGGTGTAGTAATAGCAATAATAGTAATGTAGTAATAATAACAAAAAGGCATAGTAGCAGTGTAGGTGTGGGTGACCTCAGGAGCACAAACACTATGCAAACACTCCATATGGTGTTTTTTAGAGCAGCCCACAGCCTTTCGCATCATCTCCATCATTTAATAAAACTAATGTACCTGTGCCTACGGGTGTATGTAAATGAATGCTTTTTTTGCTTTTTGACAGATGGGTATTGCCTTGCAGTTAGAGCCCTGCAGAAGGTTTGCTGTGCAGAGCTTTTGGTTACAGTTTTTCTCCCTGGGCACGTGGTCTCAGAGGGCTGTGCTGAGCTGCCCCTTCCTCTCTCCTGGGTGTTTCTGATGCTCTGTCCTGTCAACTCTCTGCTTGGCTCTCCTACCTCATACCACTTGTTACTTACCAGAGGGTGTTTTCTGTCTCATCCCCGGTGTGTCAGAAGTCACAGCACTCATTTTTTGTATTTTTTGGAGCCATGCCTGAGTCCAAGCTCTGGTGCTGGAATGTCCATCTATAACATTGGCACCAGCCGTCTAAGCAGCATTACTGCCTGATCATTTCCCTGCAATGCATATTGTATCCATTTTTATAGTTTCTTTTATACTTTCAACAGACTTTATAACAGCAATAATGTCATTCAGATAATTATACCATAATTGACCTTACTGTTGAGCATCCTTGGCTTTTACTGCAGTTTGCTTAATACTTCAGAACGGTCAATTATCTCATAATTCCCACTTTGTTGGGAATTATTGTTTTAATTATGACACTCCAAATACATCATTTGGGCATAATAGTGAGGGTACACTTGGGAACAGTCATGTTCTTGCATGCTTTAAAGAGTTACCAGCTTTATCGTGTGGGAGGGCTTTTCATCTTGTCATTTCTAGTCATTACTATTAACACTGATGTCACTTAATTATCACTTAGTCTGCTTAGACCAGGTCTTCATCTGTAGGAGCCAGCATATGGGGGTTTGGGGTTTGCAGGGTTTGAGAGCAGTTGGATGGCAGCCTGACCATATTGATTCCTTTTCTGCCGTGTTACAGTGTGAGTCATCTATGTTAATGCAGATAACTTCCAGTGGAAGCTCGGGGTAAAATGGCGATTTTCTTTTTTTTTTTTTTTTTTCATCTTTTCCTAGCAGTTTGAAGCATGAATTATACAAAATGTTACTGGTGAGGATTTTGAGGCTGCGTAAAAGGCTTGTATAGCCTTCTTTTATGTTTATTTGATTTGTGCCTGTGTGGCACTGGTACTCCACCTGGAGCAGCACCCTGCCAATGTTGGAGTGAAAGCAGAGTAGTCCTTGTGGTGGGAGACCTTTTCAGTTTGCACTGTGTTCAGCATTGCCCAGAACAGAGACTGAAGTATAGCACACCATGCTTTGCAGCCTAGTGCAAAAGATACTGTGGGTCCAGCACTAGAAACACACAGTTCCGCTTCTTGAGCAAATTCTGTGAACAAGGCAATGTGCGCAGGCTTTCTATGAGTGTATATGTTCAGTTGGTTTTGTCAGCATTTTGCATTGTATTTAATGTGAATAAAAATGTTCTACCTAAGCAGAATATGAAAAGGTAATACATTTCACTAAAACAGAAATTAAGCATAACTTACTTTCCTGTGTCTGGTCTAATTCTTATATGTGAACAAAGGCAAGTGTTGGTTAGTAGGAAAATGCTACTCTTTAGTAGATTAATGCATTTTATTGAAAAAAACAGCAGTGTGAAAAGACTTTATTTCTCTATAAATTTTAATAGTTACTAAAATGAGGACTCTGGCCCATTAAGTTACAGCCTGCCAAGTCATAATGCTGAATCACTGGGTTTCTTTAAGTAGCTTTCCTATTGCAGCTTCTCAAAGGCAGCTGTTAGGACAGCACCAATCAGGAACCAGCCCGGAGTCTGACAACTAAACCGTGTTTCAATTGAGGTTTTCTTCCACAATCTGCAAATGTAATGACCTCTCTTGGAGGGTGTAGACTTGCACACTCAAGAACCAAAGTGTGGGTGGGCACAGGATTATAGTTAGGAAATCTGATATCAGTGGAAACCATGAGGACATTGTTACATCCTGGTATTTCTCACTGAAGGTAGATCCTTATAAGTGTTTATAGGCTGCTAAGGTATTGCAAACAATAGTGGGAGTCCAGTATGGGTAATAATGTTGTCCGTTGAAAAAAGTAGGTGTTAGGTCCATAGGAAGATAATAGCTCATTGGCTATGTACCTGACATATCTTTATTACTCAGCAAATAAATTTCATCTGTTGGCACCAGTACCAGAAATTCCATGATGTCACAGATCCTTTTGTGGCAGGTGCATATATGTGTTGAAGGGAAAAGAAGCTAGTACTGCAGGGCTATTGATTGACTGGCTCTGCGCAAGGAAAGGGATAGGACAGTTAAAAGTGAGAATGTTTAGATTTGTTCTGTAGTAATTGGCTCTTGAGGCAAAATAATGTTAGTCCTAGTGCACTGGCCAAATTTCAGTTCGGGAAATGAGATTCTGGCTGCTGCCAGTAGATGGGTGTCTCCATTTTTCTGCTAATACCAGGTGAAATACCACAGCAAGATCTTTCCATGTAGGTATCAGGTTTGATCCATCTTTGAAGCAATAAAACCATTAAGCAGTGTGCATTTCCCCAACGTGGTACTCATCCTGTATATGCTACTGATAATTAGCTACTTTATTATTCTAGTAGGGAGCTTTAATTTATTACTTTATTAAGCAGAGAAATCAAAGATTAAAATGGTATCTGTAGCACATAGCTAACTAGATTGTGAAATATGAAACTATATGGTTTCAAATTTATGAAAATAAATATTTCTATTTAAATAAGTGCAGTAGTTTAATTCCTTAGGCACAACTCTAATTTGTAGGTTACTGTGATTATTTTTCTTAATTTTAAAACAAATTACTTTCTGTAGGGTGAAGTTGAGAAATAATGAATTGAATTCATATTACAAGCTACTGACTCCCAAATTATAAATGAATATAAATGTAATAGGAGCTTACTATTAAAATCTGTTGCAAAATACTATGCTACATTGTTGCAGTAAACAAATAATTTTCAAGCCATCAGTTCATTTAATGTTGCATTTCTACTTAAGACTTCTGTGCCTACTGCCACTGCTCTCTTCCGATGTCTTAACATGTGTTGTCTCTTCAGAGCAAAAAATAGCATTGTTAGTTTGTGTCATTTACTGCAATTGTTGATTAATGATCTGCTTTAAAGCTGAATCAGTGAATGTATTTTAAGATCTATTTGCTGAGGACGGGAAATCCTTGTCTATCTTTTTTGTTCTGTCAGAGAGAGAGAAAGAGGCAGGGAGGCCAGCAGATAACTGGGAAAGGCACGGGCTGTGTTCCTCACTAGCTTTGTTGTAAAATTTCTATTTCCACTCAGTGTTCTCAGAGGGTAATTAACAATTACCGCTCCTGAAGATGGAAGGTTTTTGCAACAAGTCATCAATCTGAGCTGCTGTTCACAGGACTTGGAAATTTTGGAGAAATGCAGAGGAGGATCTGAGTGTCGCAGCTGGGAGAAATGTTCTCTCGCATGATTTAGACAACAACCAGAGCTTAATTTGTGTGGTTCAGTGTTCTTAATGCTTTCCAGAAGTTTGTGGTGTAATAAGGAAAAGAACAACTTTGGTAATAGCGAAGGAACAGAAGTTGTACAATGTAAATGCTAATTTCTTGGTTTGCACTCCTGGTAATAGCTATAAAATAAACCTAGGGAGGTGTGCACTGAAAGCCCCAAAACCAATTTGCTGTGTTGTACAGTTTTATGCAGAATAATAGCTCTCTGTAGTGCATGAAGGAAAAACTCCAAACACAATGCTCTGAATGAATGGGAGATCTAAAATCTGTCAGTAAGGACTTTTTTGGTTGTTCCTCCCACACCCTTATATAAGGAGGTAGAGAGATGGAAACTGCAGGGTTTCAATTGAGGATTACTTTCCTCTTTATTTCTGTCAGCTCCAGTTCTGCAAAACGCCTGAACACATCCTTGCTTACATACATTCAAACATTGACTTCAATGTGAGAGAATGTTTAGTGCATGCTTAAATGCTTCCTTGAACTGGGGCCAAAAGCTGCTGCTGCTGCTGCTGCTAAAATCAGTCCCAGAGGGAACTTTGTATCTTTTGTTACTTCCTCCGCTGTATACCAAGGTACAGGCTCCACCAAAATTTGGAAATATGGTAGGAGTTGATAAGTATTGCCTGCCTTTTTGAAGACAGTAGAGCAGAATTGTTGGATGGCAGTGCACAAAACTTCATAATACATCTGTTTCTCTCCTGTACTGTGTATGAGCTCTTTAATGATGATTACTAAGCGAGGGTTGCAGAATAGCAAGAGACTCACTGAGCCACTGTGTTTTGTTTCCATTTACTGCAGGCACAGCCTGTAATTGTAAAAAGCACCAAAATAAAATGAGCTTAGGTATTTCCCTTTTTCTTTCCTGCTTTGAGACTGTTTAGAAAGAAGCTTGCTTCTTTCTTTGCTAAAAATCTTCGTTCAGATGTTTGCTAAAGTCTGTCTTACCTGGAGCCACTTTGTTCTTCTTGATTTACACTGGCAAATGTACACACATACACACCCAGCCTCTTCTGGGAGTATTGATTTAGCTCTGCATATTTGTAGAGGAAACAAGCTAAAACCAGGTTGACATGCGGTATTCATAAAATGGTCAAAAGTAGCTCTACATTCATCCCATTTACACCGGAAGTTAGCAACTATGATCCTTTGGCTGATCACCTTTATCTGTTTCTTGCAATGCACTGTGCACTTTTAATACAAGACGCTTGGTAGCTATCACTTGATTAAAACCTAAAGTGCCATCTATGAGAACAACTCCCAATCTTATTATCAGGTTAAGTTGTATTGAGGGGTAGTGATAAATGAACCACTGTTTTGAGTGAGCATCTGATGATGTTTTCTTCCTCTCTTTCCTGACTGCAGAGCTCTTCGGTATCTCCCTCAGCCAGTTTCAGAACAGCAGAAAAGCACAGAAATTCAACAGATTATTCTACAGATAGTAAAAAGCAGAAAACAGAAGAGAAGGAAATAGCAGCTCGTTATGTGAGTAAATTGTCTACATTGTACATTGTTGAAATTAAGTAATTTCTGTAATTTCCTCTGTAATTTCTCCTGATTCCTGCTGCATAACTACTTTTAAAAAGAGGCATCAAATTTTTAGCAGGTTCTTACTGCCTCCCTCTTCACTTCTGTGCTGTATTGAAGGTTTCAGTATGTAGGATTGATAGTATTTTTAATAATAAAATAAAGAGCACCTGGAAGGCATGTGACAAGAGGACTGAGCATTAGTTAGGCTGGGACTTGGTGTATCTGGACTGTAGCTTGGCTATGGTTCTCAGTGCAGTGCAATTAAGGATGAGGATCTTAATCCTGTGTCCTCGTTCACCATTGTGAAAACTGGGAATTAACCTATGGCTACCTGTTCAGCAGAAGCACTGTAGGTGACCTAAGTATTATAATTGTATTACCACATAAAGCTTGGTAAAAGTAAATGCTGTGTTGCATAGCTGTGAGCAGCCTTGCATTTAATTGGTTTATTTTTTTTCTAGTACTTAAAAAACGTTAGGATATTCAATAAATTATTTTGACACATTGATTTGTCATTGCAGGACAGTGATGGTGAAAAGAGTGATGACAACTTGGTTGTTGATGTTTCCAATGAGGTATGCACAATGGTGTTTTTTCTACCATACTGTTTTAGTGGTAGGGGTGTCTTCAGTTATTTCTGTGCATATGGGGTATGTGAGTAAGTTTACAGCCTTTGCCTCCATAAAGGAGCTTAAGTGCCTGAGGGAATTCAGTCAGGTTATCTTTCTTTGGAATGCAGATCAGATCTGTAACACTTATTTCTACAAAGGACCTTTTTGTTTCTTGCATGAGCTAAAAGTCTGCTTGAGATATTTGAAGCCAGCCCAGCGCAGCAGGTAGTAGGCAGCTTGTAATGGTGTCTGTGTTTTCTTTCACTCTGGCCATGACTTCATTTGTGAACTTTATCAGATCTGCCAAGTGCCTCAAACATTTTCAATCTGTCACCTGACAAATTACATTTACTTGACAATTTCAATATCCATAGATTGGGCAGTGTTTTTCGTGGTTAATGGCATCAAATTTTCAGACTCTCTTTAAAAAAAAAAGCAAATGTAAAAAATTTATCAGGTAGATCAATTAAGAATGGAAAGAAGATGTCAAGTTTTTATGACACAGATTCATTCCAAAGTGAAAATTGCTCAAGACAAGCACTAGTGGCTAGTATGAAGGTTTTATACTAACCCACATTGCTGATGTTTAGGATCCTTCCTCTCCTCGGGGGAGCCCAGCACACTCTCCACGGGAGAATGGCTTGGACAAGACTCGACTGCTGAAGAAAGATGCACCAATTAGTCCAGCATCTATTGCATCCTCCAGCAGTACTCCTTCCTCCAAATCCAAAGAACTTAGCCTTGTAAGTGCTTTGGAATGCTCCAGACCCGTGATCATATGCCAGAACACGTTTACCGAATTTCTGACTGGACGCGATTTGGATTTCCACAGCTAACAGTAAAGCACTGTGAAGCATTAATTTTAAATCTGTTTTATTTTTATTTGTCTCTTCACTGGAATTTAGTAACAGAGTAAGGAGAAAGTCCACAGCTTTTTGTTGGGATAGGAAGAGGTTATTTTCGCTGGTAGTGTAGGTAGATGATAGATGTGCCCTACTGAGACATGTTTTTCTCCTCCCCCATATGAAAAACCGTCATTCTGAGAATAAATAAAAATACACAGGGGCTTCTTGAGCTGTTTTCCTGTGCTGTGGTTTATAGCAAACTCAGTTCCCTGCTTGGATATGATTTTGTTGTTAGCTTTGTTTGAATTACCAGGCCATATACAACAACAATAATTTTTATTTTCTATCTAAAAAGTAATCTGTCATTTACAAGAGCCTTCCTTGACTTGCTTCTCAAATCACAATGAAAAAAAAAAAAAAAAGAGCTGATTGCAAGTCAGGGGTGTTCTTACCTTTCCTTTTCGTGACCACAGTTAGTCATCTTCCTGAGCTGCAAAGAGTCTCCCTCTCTGTTCTTCACAGGTCAGAGTACGTGACTATTTAAAGGAACAAAATAAATAAAGAGCTTAAAGTGAATGTAGTGCTCAGAAAAGGTGATGGAATGACAGGCTCAGGCTCGGGAGTTAGTGGTTTGCCTGATGAACAAGCTTGTCAGAAAAGCTGCAGTGCGTAGTTCCTGAGTTTATACCCATCACTGTCTCTGTACTGTCTTTCCAGCACCATGTTTGGGCATGAGTTGTTGGCCAGTTGTATGTGGGGGTCTGCTCTTCTTGTCCACCTGGCAGTGGCCTTTCACAGAAACTCGTAATGGGAGCAGGTCCACTATGAGCAGAGTGAGACAACTGACAGATTTCATATATGCTGTAGATGTTATTGTCAGCAATGATTCTGAAGTCATTGGCCTCATTCTGGATCATATAGGTGCTCCTGATGAAGAAAGCTGTGAAGGCTGTAGATAATTCTCAAAGCCATTCTATCTTTTTCAGTGTCTCTGCAGCTTCTCTTCATTGACAGGGACTGTTGAAACCCAAATCCAAAAGCTAAATACCTGTAATCACATACATTCTGGCTGTCCTCACTTCTCTTTCCATCTGGTAGCTAAAAAAGTAAAATAACTTTTTTCTCTTTTTTGGTGATTAGAATGAGAAATCTACCACTCCTGTGTCTAAATCAAATACCCCAACTCCAAGGACTGATGCCCCAACTCCTGGCAGCAACTCCACTCCCGGACTGAGGCCGGTGCCTGGCAAACCCCCAGGTGTGGACCCACTAGGTTAGTCTCTTTATATTTCGAAAGTGTGAAACACTGCCCACTTGTCCCGAGCTATGCTACCTTTAAACTTGCAGTGATGGGGCAGTATATTACAGCTGTTTAAACTGGATGCAGAGCTGGTTCTTCAACACTTCAATACAGTGTGTTTACCAAACTCATGTTTCATTTCATGGGTCTGGGTTAGCTGTATGACTTCTCTCTTCTTTTCCCTCTCAATAGCTTCAGGTTTAAGGACACCTATGGCAGTGCCCTGTCCTTATCCTACTCCATTTGGGATTGTGCCACATGCTGGTATGAATGGGGAGCTGACCAGCCCTGGAGCTGCCTACGCCGGTCTGCACAATATTTCCCCTCAAATGAGTGCAGCAGCTGCAGCAGCAGCAGCAGCAGCTTATGGGAGATCTCCAGTGGTAAGTGTTTGATGCTAGTGCTTTTGGCATTGAGAGCAGCTTATAGTAAACGTAAGACCTGCAGGGTTAAATCTAGTTCAGTCTTTGTAATTTGGAGAGCGTGCTATGGATAATATGAATTAAAAAGTCTTCCTTTGGCTAGCTCTGTCTTTAATTCACCTTTTTTTTTACATGGGGACAACTATAGGTTGGTTTTGATCCACATCATCACATGCGAGTCCCAGGCATCCCTCCCAATCTCACAGGCATCCCAGGAGGAAAACCGTGAGTATCAAGCCTGCAACTTCAAAAGTCAGTCATCTGTTGAAGTTGTGTTCCCTTGCCAGCTGGAATTCCCCTTAGCTACTGAAAACTGTTGTGTGAATAGAAATAAATGTAGCTATTTAGCAAGGACAGGAGAAACACTATTTAATCTTAAAGTTGCATTTGTAAATTTGTTTGGAGACTAATAGCAGCTCACAAGAACTGGGTGATGCAGAGTAAAAGAGACAGAAATAAATGAGAAAAATCGCTGAACTTCGAAGTGTTACATGCTGAATCTGACTGGTTTGTCTTGTATGGAAATGCAAACTGGAACTGGAGCAGGATCTCAGCTTTCCATCTCTACTGTATTCTGCTCCTCAGTTAAAAAAAATGATTTCTTTGTTCACAAAATCCTTGCAAGAAACTTGCAAACTTATCAGCTGCTATAAGCAGCATTATGCAGAGAAAGGAACACGGTAATGTTTTGTTTGATTGAAAGTACTGAAAAGAATTATTATATCATAATGTTCAGATTCATGCTTGATGGAGCTGACCGTAAAGAGTGACCTCCTCTACCAGACGCTGTTTGTTGTAAGCCTCAGATCAAGAATTACACAGATAGGAAGAACTCTGTGCTCACATCTCTTGAATTAGAAAAGATTAAAAATAAAGCAGCTATGCAAACCATATTGATCCAGATTTTGTATAAGGGTCCTCCAGTTACACTTCTTCTGTGACGCTTATGGGAAACTGTGACCAGTTAGTACTGGATAAGAGTTTAAGAGTTTCAAGGGCAGGGGATGTTATGTCACTCCTTCATTCACTTTTGTATGGATGGATATGATTGTGGAGGAGTGGCTGGGGGGTCGTCACATGCTTGCATGCATGTGAGTGAATACATATACTTGCCTGTCAGTGAGCTTGCAGATGCTCAAGGTTAATAACATACCATGGTGGCAAGCAATCAGTCCTAGCAGCTGTAGCTCCTCTTCTACGTATATGTATTGTGGTTTAAGAAGGAGAAAAAACACCTGCTACTGCTGAACCCAGGACAATGTATCACACAAATCTTAAACCGTGTCCAGCTCTCTTGCACATCACACACTGGTCACCACCCCAAGTTGACTTCTTTGCTAGTTGCTACGCCCTTAGGTGGCTGCATAAAGCAAGTCCAGGAATCCCTGTACAGCAGTTTCCAGACCAGCTGCTTGTGTTAAAAGTCCTGTGGGGACAGACCTACGTCCTGTACATGCAACAGGCACAGAAAATGTTTGCTGGGTTCAAGTTCATCCTTGGTGGTGTTGGTTGCCTGAGAGGGTGTCCAGTTCTACCAGACTTAGCAGTGGTCTGAGAAACGGCAATACCAGGGTGCAGAGGTCTCGGTGCTCACTTCTCGTTTACATTAGAGGGTGAATAAAACATAAGGCAAAGTGAAATACAAATAGTTCAATTCTGATGTATCTCCAAGGTTTTGAATGTTGTTGATGTAATGATGGCTGCTTTAAAGATTTAACTGTAACTGTCATTTCTCTGCTTTAGGCCTGAAACCTTTGAGATCTGTAGTTTTAGCATAATTGCATTGATTCTTCTTTATCTTGAGTGCGGTCCTTTTCACAGCTATCATCCAGGGTTTTTGCTTTCTCATTTTTTCTTTCTTTTCCCTTAGAGCAGAAGTTGTGTAAATTCTCCACCCTGTTGAGTGTCTATTGAAATGCAGCAGGCAGCGCGTGGCGCATCAGGAATCTTGGCCCCTCATAATGCTCTTTTCACTTTAGAGATACAGTGAAACACTAAGGATTGTACAATATATAAATAGAAAAGGTAGCTAGCATGAAAAGAAGAAGAAAGTGCCTACCAGGTGTTTATAGTATTAGATATTTAGAGTACTTCAAATAAGCAACATAAGGTGTTAGTTGTCAGAGTGAAAAAAACAAAAACAAAAACAAAATATAAAAAGCCCCTCAACCACCACAAAACCAAGCTAAGCAACAAAGCAGCAGTTTAATCACATGTGCTGGTATGGTGTAATGAATAGAGTGAGAATAATGTCATCACAGATCACTTCAGATCTATGCTTTGTTTCTGTAATTGTTAGATATATTCCCTGTGTGCTCTATAAGCATGCTAAAAATCACTTTGGCTAATAAAAGTACCATACAGTCAGCGCTCAACATGGCTTTGCAGAGAATGACTGCCTACAGAAATCAGAAAAGATGATAATGAAGTTCCGCTTGTTTTGTTTGAGATTTCAGGAGACCATCAGCTGCTTTTTTCAGTACGTTACTGCAGCAAGCAGGAATTAGGGAGATAATGAGGAAGATACTTCAGATTTCTGTGGTGATAATTGAACCCTAATTCTACTCATAGAGGCAGTTTGCTGCTTCTGACAACCACAGAAATGTCCTACCCTTTCCTGAATGTGTTTAATGTCAAAAAATGGACAATGATTATACGATCTGTCACTCAGACCTGCCAGAACAAGAAACAGAGCATAGGATGAGAAGAGTGTGTAAAGTTTTCGGAATAGGGCAGAAAGGTGGAAATACAGGTGCCTTTTTTCCCACAGAAAATTATTGTTCTAGTGTTAATGAATCTTAAATAACAAATTCAGTGGTTGAATACTAAAGACTGCTTTCTTCAGTGACTTAGAAGTAACAATTAGGGAAGTGAATAGCTAAGTATTCTCTTAAAATGATTTTTTTTTTTTTTTGTGAGCTTTTCTCATCCCACCATTGTGACAATAGATTTTTCATCAGTACTATGATGATTTTTTTGGTCTAGGGAAATTAAAGCCTTCTGCTAATCATACCTTGGTATGTGTAGGTGAACCCTCTTACGAAGTTTGTGCTCTTGTAATAGATGTGATGTGTCAGGTAGCATCTCAGAATAAGACAATTTCATAACCTAACTGTTCTCCCTGGAAAATATTTTGAGATGAAGCTGTTGATACGTTATTCGCAGGCAGCATAACTGGCAGTCACACAACACATTCTTTCTCAGTAAGAGCCCTAGTTCTGGCAAGAGAAATAGGGATTTGTAGCTATTGTGTTAGGTGCACATGAATACAAAAAAAATAAAAAAGATGGGAAAGAAGAAAGAAAAGACATAAAGCTCCCAAGTGAGTTTTTGCTGGTCTGTCATGTCAAGTGTCAGCAACTGTGCCTTGAGGACTTAACTCCTTCACAGTGGAGGTTTCACTGCACCCTTAGGTACAGTGGTGGGCAGTTTGGCGTGAGGAGCATGGGACCTGCATTGAGTTTGAGCCTCCTTGGCATCGCACACAGCTGCAAGTGTGCACATTAGAGTCAGTAATGGAGAACCCAAATGGTCTCTGGCCCTCTGCTATCTGCATTGTTCTGCAGTGGCTGGCCAACTATTTCTGTCTTCCAGGGGGCCCTGACCTGACCTTCCTTCCTTGAAATGCATGCCCAAAGTTTAAGAGTAGCGTCATGTATCCTCATTCATGCCTGAAATCATCATTGCATGAGTTCTTGGAGCTCACTTGATTGGTAGATGGTACTTGACTTTCTCCATTAAAAGAAGAATACCTAAGTTTATACTTTGATAGTTCTGTTATAGATAAATGAATTATTTCTTATTCACATTCTTTAAAAGATTGCAAAAGGAGCTGAGTGCGCAATCTGAATGCCTGCAGTGGAAATACACATTTAAATCTGTTTTCTTAAATAGGCTTGAAGAAAAACTTCTTAAATCACCCCTATCTTTCTTCTACCCTCAGAGCATACTCATTTCATGTAAGTGCAGATGGTCAGATGCAGCCAGTTCCTTTCCCTCCTGATGCCCTCATTGGTCCAGGAATCCCTCGCCATGCCCGTCAGATCAACACTCTGAACCACGGGGAAGTTGTATGTGCAGTTACTATCAGCAACCCCACAAGACACGTTTATACAGGTGGGAAAGGATGCGTCAAAGTCTGGGACATCAGCCACCCTGGCAACAAAAGCCCTGTCTCCCAGCTGGACTGCCTGGTAGGTGAACAGCAGCCTAGGACAGCAGGAGAATATAGCAGGTTGTGTTAGGATAGAAATGCTACCATTAAGGTGCAAAAATCGTTGGCTACTTGGGTGCTGTCATTGGTATCAAAGCTGGTATTTCATTTGTAATTTTTCTTTTAGAGCTGAGTTTGAAATATGTTCCTTGTACTTCTGGGTTTCCCCCACCCTCAGCGAATCAAAATATCTTTAATATCCTAAAAATGAATTGGTAGGGGGAGAGATCAAAGACAGAACAGCAGATCTTATTTATAATTTTGACATTTGTAGGCAATCCTAAAGCTTGATAACCAGTCATGCAAAAAGTTGCTGTCTTGCAGCTATATTCTTCAAGAATATTTGAAGATAATGTCATATATTTCATGTCTGCATATGTGTGTGAATGCATTGCCCTGTCTTAATGTGACAATTAAAAATATCACTGAGTGTTATTGTCAAATTATTTAAATGTGCTAACAAGATGAACCATTGCTAACAGCTTTTCTGATGTTATTTATCAGTTCTTGGTAAGTTCCTGCTTTTTGTTGCAGAGACAGTAAAATAAAAACTCTGCAGCACGTGTAGACATATAATGAATTGCTACACAAGTTGCTACACAAATGAAGAAAATTGCCCAAATATTTTCCTCTGCCATCTAAATGGTGGCAGCAAGTCTCACCGGAACAGAGTGGGGGAGTGTGCAGGGAATTTGGTACTCCCCCATGCCAAGAGGTTAATCTGCTAAAATAAACAGAGTATGAAAATACAACTTTCCACACAAGCTGTCAAATACAGCTATCTTGAATTGTTTTGGGCTGGGTTCAGGTCTTTGCATTTTGATGCTAATTAAGATTAAATATCTTTCACTGCTGAATTTTGTAGATCAAGTTTAAGTACTTCGCTAATGTCATGTAATTTTCTGGCATTAATACACTTTATCATTGTCATAAGTATAAATGGCTCATTAAAACCAGGAGGGAATACAATACTTTTATGGATTTCTGCTCTCATGTTAATGCTGTTTTCCTTTCCTCATGAGTAATCTCTTGATGGCTTCTGTCTCCACAGAACAGAGATAACTACATCCGTTCCTGCAGATTGCTCCCCGACGGCCGCACCCTGATTGTTGGTGGGGAAGCCAGCACGTTATCCATTTGGGATCTGGCAGCTCCAACTCCTCGAATCAAAGCAGAGTTGACATCTTCTGCTCCGGCTTGTTATGCCCTAGCTATCAGCCCCGATTCCAAGGTCTGCTTCTCTTGCTGTAGCGATGGGAACATTGCAGTGTGGGATCTGCATAACCAGACTTTAGTAAGGTAGGTCGACAGAACTGGATCATCAGGTAGTGAAGAATTAATTAGACACAGCTTTATTTGCTCTTCTGCATGCATACGCTATTTTCTTCATGGTGTCTGCATAGCTGCTTCCAATATTTCATTGCTAGGCAATAGCTATGGTAATACCTTGACAAAAGTCTATATAACTTTTTATAGGTTTTGAGAGTTTCATAATTCCAGGCCTGTTGAGCAGTCCATAACTGTAATTTCCTAAGATCATCTGGTGTTGACACTGCTGTAGGTTCTTTGAACAGATGGTTTTCTTTGTCTCCATGCAATACACTGTGCTCACACTCCACTCTCTTAAATCAGTTCTTCAGCAAATGTTTCTTGAGTAAAGATGTATATAAATTACTGTATTGCAAACTTAGCATCTTAGGATTATGGGGTACTGCTTAACACTAAAGTACAGTAAGCTAGGAGCCAGTCATACAAAGCTGCACTGTACACTGCAGTGTGTATGTTGTTTTATGTAATATATCAGTACTGCATATAAAGGCACACTTTTACTCCCTGATACACCCATTTATATCCATGCTCTTTTTTTTTCCAGCTTTGTTTGTGGCCTAAGAATTCTTCTTAAACTCAGTAAATTTTGGTGATCATGCTACATTCCTTTGAGGAGAGTGGGGTATTTTCAGTCAAATAGTGGGTATCGCACGTTCAGCCGCAAAGATCCCTAGAGCACCTGACTTTGCAAATTGTGCTTTTTAAAATCAAATTAGTGCTTGGCTGTCTGGCCTGATTGCTTCATCAATTCATCACAAAATTCACATGGTCATCCCAGAGTTCCATTAATCTCAGATTGCTATTGGAATCTACTGTTGCAGTTGTCTTTAATAGCTGCCTGTCATGGACTGAACAAAAAAGGAGATATTTTGTATACGTTTTCAGAACCGACTCTTTGCAGTGTGAGAATGTGTATGTCTTGTTTCAATATTTGCAGGCAATTTCAGGGCCACACAGATGGAGCGAGCTGTATTGACATTTCTAATGATGGCACCAAACTGTGGACAGGAGGCTTGGACAATACAGTCAGATCCTGGGATCTCAGAGAAGGAAGGCAGTTACAGCAACATGACTTCACATCACAGGTTCAATCTTAGAAGCTTTGGAATGTTAAGAAAAATCTGTCATGGTTTTCTAACACAAGCACTTCTGGGTTTTATCGGTTTTTAAGTTTTTATTTTGTTTTGTTTTAAGCAAAAACAGGCTCAAAAAGAGCTCCAAAGAATTTTTCACATAGTCTCACACTTTTCTTTTATTTCAGTGTGGCAGCTAAACATCTTTCTGTATTATGACTATTTGACAGATTAGTTGTTCTCCAGTGAGAGTAGTGGAGAATCTTTTTATAAAAGAATTGCCTGATTAAAGTTCTGTTTAAAGTTCTTTTTTAACTGATTAAAGTTCCTGTGTGCAATGTGTTCCCATTTCTGTATGTTCTTGTTCAAAAATGTTTCACAAAAATATTTTCTGATGCTATCAGGCTAGGATGTTAACTTTGATAGCTTGATTCGGTGCGTTACTGTTACAGTTTTAATTGAGCTTTGTTTACATGAACTGATTTATCTTGATTACTATAGTAATTGGATTACCATGTATTTAAAACTGTAGTAGACCGAAGTATGATTTAGTTCAGTGTTAACTGTGTAGCCAGAGTTGGTTTTGATATCTGAAGCTCATTCCTCTATTGATTGAAGCGTGTGCTGTACTTATTCCAGATCTTCTCACTGGGCTATTGTCCCACTGGTGAGTGGTTGGCAGTAGGAATGGAGAACAGTAATGTTGAGGTTCTGCATGTTACTAAACCGGACAAGTATCAGCTGCATCTTCATGAGAGTTGTGTGTTGTCACTCAAATTTGCTCACTGTGGTAAGCAAATCTTTCTATGACAGTGTTTCCCCTCCTGAGAAATTCATTCAAGATTACCTTTAAATGAAAATAAGACCATAATTAAAAGCTAGATCTTTAAGTATTAAAATGATCTTAAAAATTCTATATGCCTGGTTTTTTGTGCACTGCTTACGTTGTTACTGAATATTGTAGAGCAACCAGATAAATACGTGACTGTCCTTTGGATATGTGTGAATGCATTGGTTTTTATGATTAATCTGTTTCCTGACATGCATTCCTTGAAATCAAAATGCAACAATAACATTTAAACAATCTATTGCAGGCAAATGGTTTGTAAGCACTGGAAAGGATAATCTTCTTAATGCCTGGAGGACACCTTATGGAGCCAGCATATTCCAGGTAATAATCTCCTAAAAGCTATTTTCCACATACATTACAGTGTGGTAAAGCTGCACATCTCAGGGTCTGTCATTAGCTTAAGGAGGTTTTAAATGGAAATTCTTGGCTAATTACTGTATTTCTTTAAGATTTTGTCTGTAATTAAAGAGAGATGTGCTCTTGTCCTAACATTTGAATAATCTAGCTCTTACAATAAAGTGGCCTGTTAATTTGTAATTGTTTTTAATACCTTTCTTTCTCACCTTATAGCACGTATTGGTGTAATACACTTCCCAAGTAATGCCATTAGGTGAACATTCCTAATGTACAAAGTTCAAGCTAAAACAGTGAGAGGCATACTCAACATGTGTAGTTTTCTCAGATGAGATGTGTAAAGTCAGTGAATTGGGCAGTCAGACTCCTAAGCAAAAGACTGTATCCTTATGGAGGAGCCCTGTGGAGTGTTAACTGGAAGTTGGAACCTTTTTATAGTCTTCAGTCCCTCTGTGCCCAACATTAATGGCACTTCATGTGTGCCATTAAACAAAAGTGGGATTTTTGGCATGACATTTTCTTCTTTCACCTACTGGTACCTCTGGGGTGGGTATTTTTTAATTACCTAACTGGTGTTCAAATGGTCAGGTCTCACGTGTTGCGCTACCTGCTTTGTGTTTTGCTTTCGGAGCAGCACAGTTTCTCTTGACATGGGAATGCTGAGGTCTGGTATTGTTTAGTGGAAGCTATTCGGCTCTGGAACCACCTCCCACGGAAAGCCCAAACAATCCTAACAAAAACACATCTTCCTTGAAATTGATGTTTAAACTCCAGTGTAGGTTTCTTAGTGGGGTTAGAGAAAGAAACTTCCTGCGCAGGGCAGCAGAGGTTTCTTGGCAAAAGCTTACCATGATCAGGAATTGTTTAGCTCTTGTGGTGAGAGATAAGAGAAGAACATGGACATAAGTTATGTGAAGAAAACATGCACTGAAATAGCGGTATAAAGTGACAAGAACGTATACGTCATCTCAGAAAACACAGAAAAGACCCGAGAGGCAGAGCTACTGTATCTTGATGTATTCTGTCTCCCATTCACTTGCTGTACGTTGTTGTGCATCCTATTCCACCATAATATCTTTTCATATTTGTGTCATCCCTGATAATGTAAATTCCTTTTTACGAGGCACAAAGACTTGTAAGTGAGGGAAAGAGTGAGAGGAAATACAGTTACTTCTGTGGAGTCTTTTTGTCTTATGCCTGTGGGTGAGCAGTTCCTTGTAGTGATACTCCATAATGGTTTCTGGTTTACAATAAAAAAGGGAAGGAAGAACAACAAGAATATGGCTTTTCATTTTTTTATGCAAAAGCTAACATATAAAATATTAATAAATGCTCATTACTTGTAAAGGGTATAGAAAGGACCGCTTCCTTTTTTTTTGGTTGATAGACTATTTCTAGGTTCATAACATTTGCTTCCCTTCCTGCTGCTGTTTTTTGTTGCCTTAGAGCTTTAGGTACAACAAGTCTGGAGAAACAGTCTCGTAACAAAAGCTGCCACTACGGTACAGATATTTAAATAAGCTTTCGGTGTATTCGCTTTCTATAAACTCTTCCAATTAACCTTCAAGCCGTTCTGGATTGAAGGATTGGAAAGCTGTATTTTTTTATTCTTTCTTTCTTTCTTGTAGTCCAAAGAGTCCTCATCTGTGCTTAGCTGTGATATCTCTGTGGATGACAAATACATTGTCACTGGCTCTGGAGACAAGAAAGCTACAGTCTACGAAGTTATTTATTAGAGACAAATCTGAATACAAACAGAACTCCTTCTCCTAGCACTTTGCTGTATATTCTGTTCTTTTTGTTTCTCAACTGAGAATTTAAATGCTCATCCATCACAGTTGTGAAATTTATTTTTATCTTCTTAACTTGCTGTTGATTTGTGAATGTTCATTAAGAACTTGTGATACCAAATTGTCAGATATCTATTTGGAAGAAGATGGAATAAGCATACTTAACAGTGAACTTGATTCTTTAATTATGTATTATAGCTGTAATGTATTTATTTTCTTTAAAAAGGCTTTCTAACAATGAACTGACTAAATAAAGCTGTCTGGCCCGGCTTTACTTTGAAAGGTGCATTGTATACTTTGTGGTTTTGCAGGTGAATTAATTGGGGATCTCGGAGAAGGATGTTCAGGAGACAGTTAAAGTTACACTAAATAAGACTTGTAGTTTCTATTTAAAAAAAATAAACTTTGTTATATTTTTTAGTCCTGTTCTTGGATGAGACCTCTAAGTGTTACTACAGTATAATTATTTCGTGGGAAGATGCTGTATCTTAACTATTTTAGACAGTCTTGGAAACTTAGGAAACTGCAAACTGTAGCCAGTGATCTACATGACTGTAATGAATGGCAAATTCAGTTCACATCAAAATTAAATTCACTTTAAGTAAGAATGTGCTAATTTATATATTTGCAATGTTAATAGAGCATCTTGTGTACAGATTTGTTCTCAATGCTTTTCTGTTGATAAACATAAAGCATTTTGGTGTCAAGATAGGTTTTTTAATATAAACACCTCTCTTTGTTATATTGTAGAGAGTACAGTAAGTTGCCTCAAAGAATCACCTTTGTTACTTCTGGAAACTTTTTCAGTGTTTCCTTGAAAATGGGGATATGTGTCTTTGGGCAATTTTTCAATTACAAGAGATTATGAAAATATTTGATATGTTCTTTGGAAACTGCACTGAAATAAGAATGGATGCCTACCAATATACAAACTACAAAAGCAATGACCTCCTAGGGTAGGATTTACAAGAGTACTCATTCCGACATTTAAAAAGGAATGGATTCTCATTGGGATAAGGACTTGCTTTGTTCACCAGCAGTCCAGTCCAAGTCTTGATTGGATGTCCCTAAAATGGACACAGACTGAGCCATTGTGCCAGAGACAACGTGTTATCTTTTTATGTTGTTGTTGTTGCTGTTAAACTATGATCTGTGACTTTTTTTTTTTTTTTTTGAATGCTTTAAAAAAAAATCTTTTAAGTCTGTGGATCTGCTGATGTACAGTGCCTTTGCTGCTATGGATCAAAATCGAAAGACCCGTGTAGATAAATCTTATTGTATAAGTAGAAAATTCCTTAATTTCATACTAGAAATGGATTGATGCTGCAAGTTAAAATGGACTGTTCATTGAAGTTCCAAATGTGGTAGCAAAAAATGGTGTCTTAAGTGCTTAGTGTTTGATGTCATTAACAGTTTCGTAATACTCTACATTGTAGAAAGATTTTGATACTAAACTGTGTCATTGTACATAGTTCTAATGCATTGTATTGACCACCAGTACTTCTATAATGGTAGACTATTGTTTGTGCATTCAGACTTTTAAGCATTAAACATAAGTAACTTCTAAGACTTATTTTTCGTTTGGTTTTAATTTCCTCCTCCCTCATTCTTTCTGCATGGGTTATCATAGAATCATAGAATCATAGAATAGTTAGGGTTGGAAAGGACCTTAACATCATCTAGTTCCAAACCCACTGCCATGGGCAGGCATACCTCACACTAAACTATGACACCTAAGTCTATGTCCAACCTGGCCTTGAACACTGCCAGCGATGGAGCATTCACAGCCTCCCTGGGCAACCCATTCCAGTGCATCACTACCCTCACAATAAAGGACTTCCTCCTTCTACACTCTAAACTTCCCCTGTTTAAGTTTTAGCCCATACCCCTTGTCCTCTCACTACAGTCCCTAATGAAGAGTCCCTCCCCAGCAACCTTATAGTCCCCCTTCAGGTACTTTAAGGCTGCTATGAGGTCTCCATGCAGCCTTCTCCAGGCTGAACAGCCCCAACTTTCTCTGTTTTCATACAGGAGGTGCTCCAGTCCCATGATCATCCTCGTGGCCCTTCTCTGGACTTGTTCCAACAGTTCCATGTCCTTTTTATGTTGAGACATCAGAACTGTACACAGTACTCCAAGTGAGGTCTTCAGAGAGCAGAGTAGAGGGGCAGGAACAACTCCCTCGACCTGCTGGTCATGCTCCTTTTGATGCAGCCCAGGATGTGGTTGGCTTTCTGGGCTGCAAGCGCGCACTGCTGGCTCATGTTCATTTTCTCATTGACCAACACACCCAAGTCTTTCTGCGCAGGGCTGCTCTCAATCTCTTCTCTGACCAACCTGTAGCTGTGCCTAGGATTGCTCCGACCCAGGTGTAGGACCTTGCACTTGTCATGGTTAAACTTCATCAGGTTCGCATTAGCCCACCTCACAAGTGTGTCAAGGTCCCTCTGGATGGCATTCCTTCCCTCCAGCATATCAACCCAACCACACAGCTTGGTGTCATCGGGAAACTTGCTGAGGGCGCACTCAATCCCACTCTCCATGTCAGTGACAAAGGTGTTGAACAAGACTGGTCCCAACACCAATCCCTGAGGGACACCGCTTGTTCCTGGTCTGCAGATGGACATTGTGCCATTGACCACAACTCTGCATGCTGCCATCCAGCCAATTCTTTATCCACCGAGAGGTGCACCTATCAGGTTGATGTCTCTCCAACTTAGAGACAAGGATGCCATGCAAGACAGTGTCAAACGTTTTGCACAAGACCAGGTAGATGACACCAACTGCCCTGCCCCTGTCCATCAGTTCTGTAGCCCCATCATAGAAGGCCACCAAATTGATCAGGCAGGATTCCTGTTAGTGAAGCCATGCTGGCTGTCACCAACCACCTTGTTTTTCATGTGCCTCAGCATGCCTTCTAGGAGAATCCACTCCAAGATTTTGCAAGGCACAGAGGTGAGACTGACTGGTCTGTTGTTCCTCGGGTCATCTATTTTCCCCTTCTTGAAAATGGGGGTTATATTTCCCTTTTTCCAGTCATTGGGAACTTCACCTGACTGCCATGATTTGTCAAATATGATGGACAGTGGCTTAGCAACTTCATTTGCCAGCTCCTTCAGGACCCACGGATGGGTTTCATCAGGTCCCGTGGACTTGTGCACATTCAGGTTCCTAAGCTGGTCTCGAACCAGATCCTCTCTACAGTGGGCCCAAGGTCTTCATTCTCACTGTCCCTGCGTCTGTCTTCCAAGACTTGGGAGGTATGGTCAGAGCATTTGCTGATGAAGACCAAGGCAAAGAAGTCATTAAGAGTCTCAGCCTTCTCCAAATCCAGGGTAGCCAGTTCTCCCGATAGCTCCTGGATAGGGCCACATTGTCCCTAGCCTGTCTTATTTGCAATGTACCTATAATCCCTTCCTGTTATCCTTAACATCCCTAGCCAAGTTTAATTCTAACTGTGCCTTAGCTTTCCTAACCTGGTTCCTAGCTTCCCAGACAACATCCCTGTATTCTTCCCAGGCCACCTGTCCTTGCTTCCACCTTTTATAAGCCTCTTTTT
>JAOEHY010017516.1:60370-82432 GCA_025447955.1 Psilopsiagon aurifrons
TTATCTCAACCTGTGGGAGTTGCATTCTTTTGATTCTCCATGTAGCAAACTGCGTGGCTGATTTACGGTTGAAACCATGACAAAATGTTTGTGCTTTTTCCGTGCGCTTGTGTGTATATACAGTAGATGTAAAGGGGCAACAATTACTTGGGCACCAAAGTTCCTAATTTTCTGTCAGTGTGTGTTATCTGTCAGGCTGGCAAACTGAAAATTATAGTACAAGCAATATATTAACCTGCTCATTTGTAAAGTAATTCCTTTAGAAGTGCATATTGCTTTCTTATCAGTATCTGAATAGATAATTTATTAATTGTTGTAATAATTAATTGCAGAATTTTGCTTAGAATAGCTGCTGGCTATCTACCAATAAAAAGGTTGTAACTAAGGCTAAATGAAAATCTAAGTTTTGCAAGAATCCTGTTATCTTCTCCACAGAAAATCTTTTTTTTGTTGCTGGAAATGTAATTCTTTTTATTCTGACATGCTACAGTCTTATAGGTCCTGAGTTTCCTTTTCTTCCCAGTGTTTTTGAGTCCTGTCTGGGCTTCACGGGTGAGAGCAGGAAGGAGAACACAACCACTGTGAGCTACAAGTCATGCATCACAGGAGAACTTGGGCTAACTGGGAAGACTGATCTACACAGGAGAATATGAGCATGAAATCTTCAATCTAGAAGCCCCATGTCATATCATTATGAAATATATTTTAAAATATCGTTTATTTGGTTTTGGTGTCTTTTTGTTCTTTAAAAGTGCATCTTATTCTTGCTGCTTTATTCTTCCTTCCAATGTGTTTAGCAATTTTCAGGGGGAAACACAAGTTCTGTTTGAACTCTTCCATTTTCATGAAAGTCCAACAATTCAAAAGTAGGTCTTAGAGTGTTTTTCACTCCGTGTTTTGAGTTCTGTACCCTGGTATGCAAATTAGGATTCTACTTCTCACTCCAGCTACTTTTAAACCATGTTATATGGCCAAAGCATCATGAGTCAGCTCTTAAAAAAGGACTTGGAAAGTATAGGCAACAGAAAGTCTATGCTGTGTCACACCAATCGCTTCTCCAAGCTTAGCAAATGTTTAGGTGTTGATGAAACAAAAAAGGTGGTACTGAGGCACACACATGCATAAAGATGTTAGATAGTGCTGTGATCCTCTCCAAGATGCCTTTTGAGTATCCTTCAAACATATCAGGTGTACAGGGATTCAAAACTGCATAAGCATGGTCCTCTGTGCATGCTGTGCATTTACTTCCTCCTGTAAGTAGCCAAGAATTTCAGCTCTGGATATCCAGTTATGCTTCACAGATTTCTTTCTTGAAAGCTGCAGTTGAGATAGCCATAGCCAAGATGTTTTGAAATAAAAATCTAAAAAGAGGTTAACTTTCGAAAACAAGAGTCCTATTTTTGCCACATTATCTCCAAATGGGCATAAACTACCTTTGTTGCATTCTATCAAAACAATGTTTAAATATGCTGTGTGGTTTTTTTAATGTATTTTTTTTTTTATTTTGTCTGCTGCTTTACCCGTCTTTTGTCAGTGCTAGAGACTAGACTACATGCTCACTAAAAAAAGCTTCCATTTGTTCTAGTGAAAGAAGATATGGTATGGCACAGCAGACTATATTAACTAAAAGCCAGTTTGGTTGTAATCATCTGCTAAAGAACCATATTGTGGCTTAAAATGGTTACTGGCATTTTCATATGGGAGAACATTTTGGTTACTCTGATTTGGAGGTGTAAAATTGAGAGGCTTCTAGTGATTTTGGCAGTAGGACTGGGTTTGAGCGGATTCTCAAAATATGGCATGGGAGGGTGCTGAAATTGAAAAGCACTCCTGATGAAAAATCAACTGAAAAAACATTCTAGCAGAAGGCCAATCTGTGGAAATGCATTCATATAGGGAGTCCTCTGCCTTGCCTTTTCTCTTTTGCAGTAGCAAGAGTTGAACTTCCATAAAACAGTACGGAAACCCTGCTTTTTCAAATGCATGCAAGGTGTTTCTGAAGGTTTGCTGGCAGGCAGGCATGGAGCATCCTTGTTCAAGACGTTATCAGCCTCACTTGCAGTGGCCAGGAACCTTTCTTCCTGAGCTGCCTCTGGCAGGCAGTTGCACTACACTGTCTCTCACTCTTTTCTGTCTGCTAAATGGCATGTTGCTTACCATCTTCTGTAGCATGCTTTGAGATTCACAGCTAAAATGCTAGGTAGCACTAATATGTGCTGGCAGCTTGTTAAAGTGTCATGGTTTCAGCAATGCATTTGTAACCACTCTAACATAAGATAAATGTGACAAGTGCTAATTCCAAACACCCACATTATTGAAACTGAGAACAGCTTAGCTAAAGCATTCTGAATTTCCTGAGGACATCCAAGGGCTATAGTTACAGCATCTCAGGCTGCTTTTACCTAAAAAATCAAAATGTTACATTAAAGATCCACGACTAAAAGACAAATGATTGTTTTAAAATGGACTGGGGGAGACATGCATATGTGTGTGTTTGAAACCTGCAAACACTTCTCATTCTCTGATGAAAGCGAAGGAAACTGTACAATAAGTGTATGTTGATCTCCCTATGGAAAAGAAACAATCTACTGCCCAAGTGCCAAGACCTATGCGTTAGCACAACTAGATTTGTGAACTGCCCCTCGACATGAGATTATTCCCATGAATTTGTGTCATGGACAAGAGAAGTGTCTGCATGAGAAAGAGGCCAGCCAGAGGGAGGAAGAGAAAACTATTCTTCAGTTGGTGTGTTGTCAAGAAGGAGAGAGTAGTGCCCTTTTCTAGCTTGAGCAGGAAATTCAGCATGGCAGTGGTGAAATATGGCCCTATCAGTATCCACTGTCTGCAGTGGCATTTCTCAGGGTTTCTAAATTGTGTGTGAGAGAAAAATTGAATCATTTACAACTGACTTTTTCCTATGGGTTTTCTGTATGGAAGGTGGGAAGATACTGAAATGTCTGATGTCAAACTACAAGTGCAAGATGTCAACTAAATGCTTTATTCCTCTTACTTTTAACCCATTAAAATATCCTAAAAAGAATATTTTTTTGGGGGTAGAGAGCAGTTTTTTTCCTTTGCTATTTTCTTGTTGTTCTGAAGAACATAATGCAGTTATTCTGTATTCTTATAGCAGTTTTTCCTGACACACCAGCTAAATCTTCCTTTTGTTTTTGTTCCTTCATGTGATCTATGCTTTCCTTGTTGAAGTTATAATGAGCTTATCTCCATGAATCGCTAGAGAGCAGCCAGGCTAAACTGAATTCTATTCAACAGTGACACTACTCACTGTAACACAGTGTTTAACTGAATGCATCACCTTATAAAACCCAACAGCAATAATAACTACCTTAAAATGACAGATCTATAAATATATATATATATATTTCTAACGGAAAGAATCTATAAATGGTAAGAAAAATGTTTTTCTGTCATGTAGCTATTCTATAATTTAAAATGGTTCAAATTTTAATATGTTTTTGAAATACTAGTTGCATGGAAACAAACCAAAAATTTAGCCTCTTCAAAATACAAGGAAAAATTATTTGGATCAAAACCCCTGAGAAGCACATCTGTATACGGCATAAGGAATGGAAGGAGCATTGAAACTCTTCTGCTTATACTATAGTTACTCTTAAATTGTATGGTTCATGTGTAACTCCTTCTCATATCATATGGTTTGTAATTGTAAAATGAACAGGAGGAAGAGAAGTTTTTTTTTCCTTGGATGTGGTACAACAGTGGGAGTCTTCAAGTTCCATCCTGTATATGTAGAAAATGATCCTTCTGGCCCACTTTTAATGTATTTCTTTGTAGAAAATAGCTTCTTCATGGTTAAGATTGTTTGGCAACTAGGTGTTGCCTGGGTGCTTAAACTTGCTGTTTTGAGATGAAAGGCATACAGTGAGTTAACATCTTGCTCATCTGAAGTCGGAGATATCTTACAGAGCAATGTGTGCTGTCAGGGGTGAGAGTGAGATGTGGGAGAGTTTGGGGTAATGAGAATATACTCAAAGGCCTGCCTCTCTTCTTAGTTTCCTGGTGAGGACTACTTTTAAAAGGCTAGAGGAGTGTGGAAATTCCACTAAAATGATAGCTTCAGGATGATCAAAATTTCTTAGTCAGACTTCTGATAAATACCTTTAAATAAAGTTATTTGTAGTTCTCTGACCAAAGCTGTGCTTCTGAAGTATTTTTCCTTTGTACACAAATTATTTCCTTTCTGCTTCACTGTATACAATGTGGTACTTGTTTGTATAATCCCCTGAGGTTTTATTGTGTCATTAGTCTGCATTTTTTTCTTAAAGTTGTTCTATAATATTTCTCTTCTCTTGTTCTGCTATTTGCAAATCTGGGAAATGGTCATTTCTGCCAGAGAGAAGCAGTGGAGCATGATCATCCCAGGAAACTCTCCCATGTAGCATCAGAGTTATCAAAAAGACAGACAACAGATGACACTGTATTTTTTGGGTTGTGGGATTTTAGATTTTACAGCTTCAGCTGTGGACTCTGCTGCTGACTGAGCAAACAGCTTAATCACTCTGTGCCTCTATAAAATAGTTATAATTCCTTATTGCATCAACATTATAGTGAAAATGAAGCAGTGTTTCTAAGTGGCTGGGTAGTGTGGCCATGAGGTCAGACACTGAAAGCTAATTCAATTGCATCCTGATTTACAGACAAAAAGTTATTCAACAGTAGTGTAATGGTAGTCTTTGAATTATTATACTGAATATGCCCAGCTAAGTGATGTAGCCGTTAAGCCATGACTTGATGCAGTTTCTAAGTGAACAGGGGAGAGGCTGGAGGAGGAGGGAGAGAAGCACTGGAGCAGCTTCTTGGGCTGCTTAGAGGGGAGAGTACTGATGAGTCATGTCTAGGCAAAGATGAAATGTGTGCATGTTCTTCCCCAAACTTGGATTCATTTTTATTGTTTTGGGCTTTGCAATAGTCTTTATCTCTCTCCTTTTGGCAGTGCTTGTACCTCTGAGTAATGCCCATCAGAGACATATGATCACAAATACCAAAATTATCTTATGACTATATCTAGCTAGCCCTGAATCTTCTTGTCTCCCCACATGATCACCTCTGGCTGTGAGGCAGAATGCCAGCTGGCAGCTCCTGTCTCCTTTGGGATGTGCAATGGACAGCCGCAGCAGAGCAGCATAAAGACCTTTTGCAGAAAATAGACTGGGAGCAGAGGATATAACTGTGCTCCATAGTGAGGTGATCCCATGACTAGAGTGATTTCTGCCTAAAATACCCCTTATCAAGGTGAGCATGCTGATTGCATCAGCTTGGTGTGAGCAGCTATTGGAGGCTTGGGGAGGGGTATCATCTTTCCCACAGGGGAGCCAGAGAGAATTGGTGGCGTAGCTGAATGAGCTAAATGTTGCTTTCTGCCGAGAGCTGAGCTGTGCAAGTGGTCTGTGGGTTCTCCCTGTTTGTGATGGTGCTGGTGGCACATACAGCACTGGCTGCTTTGAGCTGCTGCTGGCTTGCCTGCACTGGGCCAGGTTGTCAGGGCAAAATCTGCCTCTTTCCTCGTACTTAGGATGGCAGATGAACATGTCCCAGTTTCCCCTTGCATCAGATGCTTGCAGAGGTCTTAGACACCGTTACTAATCAGGTGGCTTTTAGAAGGAAGAAAAGAAGATTACTTTAAAAATTCTTATGTTGAAAGTGTCAAATGCATCCATGTAAAAATACAGAAAGGTGACTTGTGCAGAAGGCGCTCTTCCTTTTCCAAGGTGCTCATTTTCTTATGATGATGAGTTCTCTACTTTAAGATACCAGAAGGTGAGAGAGCTGGTCAAAAGTCAAAGATTCTGGCTTTCTGCAAACAGAAGTAGAAATGCCAACATTTCCTACAGAAAGGAAAAGTAAAGATCTTAGAAAGCAACAGATTATTTTATTTGGAAAAATTCAGGGTGAAATGGAGTGAGAGGACTCAAACTCTAAGTTATCCTCTTGGCCACAGTTCTTGCATGCTTTCAGTTCTTGAAGAGTGATAAAGTGCTTGTGGTCCTGGTTGGACAGTTTACATGGACCTCTCAATCTGTGGCAAGAAGTAGGGGATATTCTCAGCCACAACAGGCTGTGCAGACCAGCCATGCAATTTGCAAAAACTGGTGGGTTTTGTCAGTAGCTTTGAGGATTCAGTGAGGGCTTGAAAAATTGGGAGCTTCATGCTCCAGCCCTCTGTTATGGCAGAACTCTGCTAGAGAAGTGAATTTCTGAGTCCTAAACTCACCAGCAGGCTTTGGATAGATAATGAGAAGGATTCAGAAGTGGCCATCAGTTTTAACAAAGTGCCAGGTCTTTTGCTGGTTTATGAAATTTGTCTATGGAACAGAAAAGTAATCAGGAAGTTTCTGAGCTCCACCAAATAGTGACTGACTTGTTTAGAAATGATACCAAACAGTGCAGATCCTCCTGAAGAATAATGTGCATGAATGTGATGAGTATGTGATATAGAGTGACCAACAGATATATGGCATATTAAATTCTTCCAGAGTAAATTGGGCCTGTTGCTGATATGCCCATTGTGAGAAGGATTAGAATTAATTACAGTTATTTTAAATGGTGATAAGGCACTCTTGGGAAGCATTAATATTAGAGAATTAAACCTCAATGCTTATCTTAGCTTCATTCTCCATCCTTATTTATGCTTCTTTACTTCAGTTGTAGTACTAGAAAATAATTCAAATTGTGAGGTGGAGTCTTTGTGTTTGGCGCAGGAAGTTCAGGCTGTCTACAGTATGCCATGTAGAAATGCCATGCCAACTCAGAGATAAAGGATGAGAAAAAGTCTGTGGTACTTAATGCCTTCCTTGCCTCAGTCTTTAGTGGTAAGACCAGTTTGTTCTCAGGTTTTCCATCCCTCTGAGCTGAAATACAGGGACAGTGAGCACAATGAAGCTCCCATAATCCAACTGGAAGTTGTCAGCCATCTGCTATACCACTTAGACACACACAAGTCTATGGAGCTGGATGAAATCCACCTAAGGGTACTGAAGGAGCAGACAGAAATGCTCACCAAGCCAGTTTCCATCATTTCTCAGCGGTCCTGGCAAACCAGGCACGTTTGAGTTGACTACAATTGTGCTGGGGAAGGTCATGGAGTGGATTGTCCTGAGTGCCATCACATGGCATGTACAGGACAACCAGAGGACCAGGCCTGGTCAGTGTGGGTTCATGGAAGGCAGGTCATGCTTAACAAACCAGATCTCCTACAACAGGGTGACCTACTCACTGGATAAGGGAAAGGCTTCAGTAAAGCCTTTGACGCCATTTCCCACAACATTCTCCTGGAGAGACTGACTGCTCGTAGCATGGATGGATGTACGGTTCGCTGGGTAAAAAACTGCGTGGAAGGTCAGGCTCAAAGAGTGATGGTGAATGGAGGTAAATCATTTGGCAGCTGCTCACAAGTGGTGTTCTCCCAGGCTCAGTACTGAGGCCAGTTCTCTCTAATGTCTTTCTCAATGATCTCCACAAGGGGATCGAGAGCACCCTCAATCAGTTTGCAGCTGACACCAAGCTGGGTGGGAGCTGATCTGCTTTGAAGGTAGGAAATCTGTACAGGGGGATCTGGACAGCTTGGATCAATGGGCAAAGGCCAATTGCATTCACCAAGGCAAAATGCCAGGCCCTGCACTTGGGTCACAACAACCCCATGCAACGCTACATTTCTGGGGAAGAGTGGCTGGAAAGCTGCTTGACAGAAAAGAACCTAGGGGTGTTGAATGACGTAGCTGAACATGAGCAGCTTGTGCCAGGCAGACAAGAAGGCCAGTGGCATCCTGGCCTGTATCAGCAATAGTGTGGCAGCAGAACCAGGGCAGTGATCATTCCCCTGTGCTGGCCGCTGGTGAGGCCACACCTTGAATCCTGTGTTCAGTTCTGGGCTCTTCACTATAAGAAAGATAATCAAGTGCTGGATTGTGTCCAAAGAAAGGTGAAAAAGCTAGTGAAGAGTCTGGAGCACAAGTCTGATGAGGAGTAACTGAGGGAACTGGTATTGTTTGTTCTAGAGAAGAAAAGGCTCAAGAGAGACTTTATCGCTCTTTACAGCTACCTGAAAAGAGGTTGTAATGGGGTGGGTGCTAGTGTCTTCTCCCAGGTAACAAGAGGAGAAGAGGAAATAGCCTCAAGTTATGACAGGTGAGTTTTGAATTGAATATTAAGAAAAAATTGTTCATCAAAAGGGTTGTCAACCATTGGAAAAGGCTGCCCAGGGTGATTGAGTCACTGACCAGTGCTTAGGGAAATGGTTTAGTGGTGAGCTTGGCTGTTCTGGGGTAATGGTTGAACTTGATGACCTTAAAGGTCTTTTCCAGTCTAAATGCTTCTATGGTTCTATGTATGTACTGCAGACTCCTTGTGGAGGTTTGTGAGAGACACAGGGAGGGTTGAGATTGAAGTATTACTGAATTATCTGAAGTGCCAAGAACGAATTATAAAATCAAAATTATAGTTGCGTGTTGCTGAGGGCATGCTGATAAAAGGAAATATTTATAAATTGTTGATCATCCCACCATGAAATTTAGAGATAGAAAAAGTAATAATATATTCCACATTTCTATTGCTTCAGAATTCCCTTCTTCCTCTGATAGATGTGGCTAACAAGACCCTCTATTTTCACAGAATGATAGAATGGTTTTGGTTGGAAGGGGCATTAAAGATCATCTACTTCCAGTTCCCCTGCCATGTGCAGGGACACCTTTCACTAGACCAGGTTGCTCGAAGTCCTGTCTAGCCTGGCCTTGAACACCACCGGGGATGAGGCAGCCACAACTTCTTTTGGCAGCCCATTCCAGTGCCTCATCACCCTCACAATAAAAAAAGTATTGCTAACATCCAATCTAAATATTTTTTTCAGTTTAAAGCTATTCCCCTTTGTCCTGTCACTACATATAAAATGTTCTTGTAGGCCACTTCTAGGGACTGGAATGCTGCTCTAAGGTCTCCCCAGAGCCTTCTCTTCTCTAGGCTGAACAGCCCAACTCTCCTAACTTGTCTCCATAGGAGAGGTGCTACAGCTATCTGACCATTCTTGTGGCCTCTGGACTCACTCCAGCAGGTCTACATCCCTCTTGTGTCAGAAGCCTCAGGGCTGAACACAGTGCAGGTGGGATCTCATGAGAGCGGAGTAGAGGGACAAGGTCACCTCCTTCAACTTGTTGGCCATGCTTCTTTTAATGCAGCACAGGATGTGATTGGCTTTCTGGGCTGCAAGTGCACACTACCGGCTCATGTTGAGCTTCTCATCAACCAAGCCCCCAGTTGTTCTCCTGAGGGCTACTCTCAATGTATTCTCTGCCCAGCCTCTAATTGTGCTTGCTGTTGCCCTGACCCATGGAAGGACTTTGCTCTTGGCATTGTTGAACTTAAGAGGTTTGTGCTCACTCACCTCTCAAATGTGTAAAGGTCTCTCAAGTGTGTCAACACAGGTTGGTGTTGTTGGCAAACTTGCTGAGGGTGTGCTTGATCCCACTGTCCATGTCACCAACAAAGATGTTAAACAGCGCTGGTCCTAGTACCAACCCCTACAGGACACCACTCATCACTGGTCTCCACTTGGACATTGAGTCATTTGCCACAACTCTTTGAGTGAGACCATCCAGCCAATTCCTTGTTTTCTGAATGCCTACTAAATGTTGCATTCTGCCAGCATGTGGGGGCTAAACAAAGCAATGAAAAGGTAAGTGCTGTATTTTCTTGTGCACTGTAATTGTAGTTCATGTTTCTAGCATGATAATGTTTATGTGATGATGTAGGTGTAGGTTATTGTGTCTGTGCTCTGGATAGTGAAATTAAGCCTATTCTGCTCTTTGTTAAATAATGTATTTTTGAGTTAAAGGGTGAATTGGATAGGTATGTAAATTGGAGGAAATAATAAGATGAGATCTTTTTCAGCATGGTATATATTTGTATTTCAAATTTTTCTATACCAGCTGTCAGCAAAGCTGTTCTAATTTATAAGCTCTTTTAGGGAATTGTTTTTGAGGTGCCTTTGCACATATGGTTATTAGAATTAAGTTAAGTGTCCCTACCTTACCTCCCATGCACAAGTGCACATAAAAATTTAGATTGTGGTGCATTGTCTGCATTATATGATCCTGTAATTCTGTGATATAAGGGTTTTATTGTAAATGGTCATTGTAATTTTATTGTAAATGGTCATTATAATCTGGTAGATTTTTAGGTAGCAGGCTATAGCTACCTGACAGCTGTCTTTTAGCTAGGGCTACCAGTATTCGTGTTTACTGTGTTTCATACTAATTTAATCTGAAGAAACAATTAGACTGTAACATATACATTATGGATTTAAAAGTCACACAAAGCCCAAGAAAGTCTGTGTGATACCAATATCAATGTTTTTCTAGGTAGAAAAGAAACCTAAATAATGATGTAGTGAAAAAGAATACGGACTTCTAATGAGTTCATTCATACTTGCAGATATTTATTGTTTTCCTATGAAGGACATCAGGCACATTTCAATGGAGGCAACAGAGTTGTCTGAGCATATTCCAGTTTTGAAAATCAGATTGTAATTTTTTTTAGTCATAAAATGTGAATTATCTTGTACCTAAGGTTATCATTTTGAATGAGCAAGAGGTACAAGAATTACATGGCTGTTGCTAGTGTTGTAAGAATAGTTATTTTTTAAAATGCATAGTTCTATATGTCCTCTATTTACACACAATTATTTAATCCAACAAAGTAATAGAAAACACAAAACCATAACCAAGTACACAGTTATGTAAACAAAATAAAATAGTAACCTCCACCAGCCACCAAACAGTGCATCTGTAATACCCACTGTGAGCAGACAGGTAACATTGCAAAAGCCAATTTCGGGCCTTGCAGACGTTTTTATGTGCTCACCTCTAATCACCACCATTACACTCTCATTTTGGATAGCCTGAAAATGAAAGATCTCTTAATACAAAGTTTATCATCTAAAATCCAGTTTTGATCAGGCCTTGGGACATACTGTTGTGCTATCTGATCTCTCCTTCCCATTTCTCATTCTAGGGCAGCTCTCAGGTGTGCAAGCTGTTGTAGTCTCTGGACCCACAGAAGTTTTTGCAGTTTATAACAGCTAGTAGTTCTATCTAGTTGTTATAGCAACTGGTAGTCTTTTGCTCCTGTTTTTTGCTGTTCTGTTTTGCGTTCCCTCACTTTTTTTTATGTCCCATACTTACTCTACTCTCCCAGAATTGCTACTTGCATCTGGTTCAGAAGAAATGTTTGTCTGCTTTTGTAGTTTAACTCTATGCAGGAAAGTAGTACACATGTGCAAGATCTTAGGATCTATTTAAATTTCAGTGAAAAGAAGATTATGTAGGAATTAAATCTTCAATAATTTATACGAGTAGTTGTCTATTTTTTGAGGATTAGTAGTTCTTAGTGTTGAGCAAAGGTAAATCTAATTTTGGAAAAGGAATTTTAGCAGTTTTTTGGAAAGAACAGGGTTTCTAAACTTACCCTCCTAGTGAAGTTTATTCTCTTTGCAGAAGACTATAGGAGAGCTGTAGCATGTTAGATATGAAGGCATGATAGTATAAGCCACTTCTTATGCCTCACATCCTTGAGCAGAGCATAATGTACTCAGGTGTATGTGGGCACATAGGTGTATTGAGGACTATTAAAAGGTGGCAGCAGTAGCTACAGCTGTTTCTGTTCTTTTCACTTTCTCCTTCATGCTAATATGTACAGGAACCAGTGCTAGTTTTACCGCCTTCTCTGTATAGATTTGTCTTCTGATGTGTGATAGAACATTTTTTTCAGGTGAAAAAAGTCATTGGTCTGGGATTCCATGAAGAGTGGACATAGGAAAACGAATCAGAGTATCCACTAGAGAAAATGCTAAAATCCTGCAGCATAGAGCTTGCAACAGGTTTTTACTGCTCATTCAGCATTGAATAATCTTGTTATTTTTCCACTCCCTTGGATTTTTATCACTCGGTATAGTAAACTTTGCTGGAACACTAAATATGCTGGATGATGCCTTGGATATGACAGCATCTGTAGAGAAGGAGAAAATGAGGTATTTAAGGTTGAAGGTATGATATTGCTTGTTTTTTCTCTTCTCTGTAAACTTTTCTATTTAGCAGGTGCT
The DNA here is from genome assembly GCA_025447955.1 of Psilopsiagon aurifrons. NCBI lineage: Eukaryota > Metazoa > Chordata > Aves > Psittaciformes > Psittacidae > Psilopsiagon > Psilopsiagon aurifrons. The sequence goes on from JAOEHY010017516.1 coordinate 72,498, forward strand.
TACTATGTATAACAAATGTGCATCAGAGTTCCTGGACCTGAGGAGCAGTGAGGATGATCACAAGAAAAGTGTGCTAGTATCTATGTATCCCATTCTGCACAGAGGACTTTCTTTTTAAAAGAAAGCTTCAAACCTTGAACATGTTTTCCAACTGAGCAGTAAATTGATTGCGGGACCATGCTTAGTACCTCTCTGATTTAAGGCAGATGGAAGAATCATCACTTTTGCATCTCCAGGACGCCCTCTAAATTCCCCTGGCAGTGAATCAAGTGGACGTATCTGAAAGAATAAACATTTTTTTCACTTGAGAGGCTATAAGGAAGTCTACTGACATGGTGATATCGATAGGCATGTGCTGTAATTCAGATCTGTGCCATGCAAAGCAGGGTTTCCTGGGAAACTCTGTTCTCAAGAAATGCATCAGAAACATGTTGATGAAAAGAGCACTGAACTTTCTTATGGTACAAATGGTTGCTAGCTAATTAATTTCAGCTATAATGTGCCAGATCAACTAACAGAGAGTTTGGCCCAAGAAAGATACTGTGTTTCATGCAAGATGACTTTTTGCTGTGACTCATTGCAGGAGCTGTTACTGGAGGGTGGAAAGGACTTTTTTTTTTTTTTATTTCTCACTTTCACTGTGATGAACATCCTACATTTTATATGATGAGATTTGCGTAGGACAGAGGTGAAATGTTACCACTTTTTTGTTGTTATTGCCAGAAAGATGACTCATAAAATAAAATTATTTTGTGTTAGAAGAATCAGCTGAAAATGGGAAACTGCTCCTTCTTATCCTTTTCCAGATATCCTTTGCATTTTATAGATGGATAGTAATGCACTGGAAAGAGCATTTGGTAATTTGTAAAAAGGAATAAAAAGCTGTAGATTATCCAGTAATGTTAGGACTTTTAATGCTTTATGATATTTAGAGTGGCTGACTACATATGGTATGTACTGTATCAGTTACTTCTAGTTTCAAAACCCAATTTTGACCCAAAATCTGAAATGTATAAGTTCAGAGTTTTTTAAAGAAAGAAATCACTCTTAGGTTGTATATTTTAATATGGGCTGAAAGGAACACTGGTGTTCTCAATTTTTTATATTTTGTTCAATTTGTACTTAAATGTTCTAGATGTTTAGAAGGGCAAAAAGGTAAATTATCAGACTAGATGATGATTTTTTGTAAAAGCAGAACAACAATCTTTTGCTTGAAGGAATACTACCAACATTAAAGCCTGTAATTTTAGCCCTAAATGGATATGAATATAAGCTGACTGTGAATAAATGCTAGCTCAATTATGACCTACAGAGAGACCTTGATATTATTCTGTAAACTATTGCATGTGTAAGTTGTCTGATATAGCAGTTAAAACAGGCCCAACATTAAATCAGATCTGTAAGAGTTCTGTATTTACCTTAATATTTAAATGACTAAAAATGTACTGTTGGTTTTATTTGTTTGCTATGGGAACATCATTATTTTGAGTACAGTTGTTCTAATTGTGCATTTGTAGGAAGGTAAGTTTCAAATGGAGCTGTGTGACAGAAATTCGATATACTAAGCAAGGGTGTACAGAGATAATAGGGGAATTTATCAGTTATCTATAAACAATTGACACATTATCTCATATAATGTGAAGATGCCTGCTGCAGAAAATACATTCTGTGCTGCAAGTACTTAGCAAATTTCCTGGTTTTGTTAACTTACAATGCACCTAGTTTTAGTGCCACTTTATGTGTTAAGTTACAAGTTAAGGTAGATACCAGTCTTTGATCCTCTATGCTCCCTCTTGTTTTAAAATCATAGCTATTCAAATGGGATCTGACTGTGCTTTATGCAAACATATGTTGCATTTGTGGTTTTTTTCCTGCTGTATTTAATAGAAATGAACCTCACTTTAATTCTGGAAGTTGTTTTGAATCTGATCTTATGTTAGTGTATCTGATAATTTCACTGGTGTTAACATGGTTGCCCTGCAGTGGGTGGATGAGAATCCATTAACATCTGTTGCTATATTGTTCTAGAGAAGACGAGGTTCCTGATAAATGCCTTACAACAAACCTTCTCTCTCAGCAGTGGTATAGTGCTCTAAATGGGCAACCTATACATTGCAAAGCGTCCCCTGGAATTTATGAATGACCCTATAAATTAGGATGTAAGATACTCCAGTCCTTTTCCAACTGTGGTGTTGGCTAGGTAAAATACAGGCCTTTTTCTCCACATCATAAATTACAGACACAGCTGCATAATATACACAGTCAAATCCAAGGACCTAATAAGATTTTGCTTTCCTGAAATATAAAAAATTTAACCAGATTAATGACGTTGTTCTACCTGAGGGATCCTATAATTAGTAGATTATTGAAGCTGCACACAAGTTATCTACCATTAGCACCTGGAGGAATTCCTATTGTCTTTAGTGGAACAGTGGAATCAAATGATATTAATATTCCTGTCATGCAATCTGTAAAGATAATAAGCCTCTGGCATTTTGTAAGCTATATAAATCCATGGATTTCACATTAAATATTTAAAGCACAGGAGGTGTTATTTGTTAGAATACTGATAAAGACAGTTCAGCCATTACAGCTGCCTTTTCCATTTGTAAATCCCTTTTTGTTTGAGTTGCTTTCAAGCCTTTCTAATTTGTTGTTGATTTTTCTGGTGTTTTTTTGTTGTTTTTTTTTTTTTTTTTTCCCCCCTTGTAGTTGTATATTTTTCCAGTTCCTCTGGAGGTGTTTTTTGGACTTTCTATGATAAACACAGTATTTTTATAGAAGTTTTACCCTTTTGATACAGAAAGGAGATTCAAAACAAGGTATAAACAGATGAGCAGGCAGATCTTTTTTGAACAAGAAAGAAATATTGCTTGAAATTACGGGAAAGGGTGACTTTCTTCTGAATATATTTACAAAGCAGAAGCTTCCCTGATGTGTGCTCCGTTCGAAGAGTCTGGGGTAATACTAGGAATGGAACTCATCAAGGTCAAAGATGCATTAATATGTCATAGTGATTATATTGTATAATTCTTGAAACATACAGGCCATGAGGAAGATGGTTGATGTCTTAATAGACTGCAGAGTTGAACAGAAGCTTTTAAAAATGATAAAAATATGATGATTATTTGTTTGAGAACAAACCCTTAACAGTTTCAGTCATCCAGCAAGTTAAAATGAAAAAAATTTGTTGGGAAAAGTCTCTCAGTTTTTAACGGATTCCCATGTCAGGTTTGAGGTGCAGCCAGGATAACTGATGACCTTTGAAGTCCTTAGAATAAATTATGGTTTGTGTGCAAGAGATGATAATGCAGTTAAAAAGATTTATGAAATAGTTCTTCAAAGAGCTTGAGGCATTAACACAGGGTCATAAATTAGTAGGATTTACAAGTAAGAAATTGCTTTAGTGGGAGAGTCCTTTTCATCCCATACAGTTTTGCCCCCAGGCACTTGCTGATGTTTAAGTGAAGAGATGCCTGATGAGCCCTCCAAGCAGCTGTGAAATTACAGGGGCACCTGTGTTGTTAACAGCCCATTCAACTTTAATAGCAGCCAGGTACTTCCCCTGTAGAGAAGTGAGCTTCCACTTGTAGGACATATGTCAAAACCTTGTCACAAACTATTTTTAGACCTCAGGCTAAATTACAGGCTGAAAGCTATTTTTACTCTTCTAACCCTTACAGATTGTCCAAGTAAATGGTTTCTAGTTGTTATAAAGTATATTAACAACTCCAGATGACTTGTGCCTATCACTGCATAGATATTTCTTTTGTCTGTGAAAGGAAAACCCAGAAAAGAAACTTAATAGTTCTAACAATCTTGTTCAGAAAATGCTTGACAACCTATGCAGAAACACATTATAAGTCATTATATTACCACTACTGATACTTTTCAGTATTCAACTAGAAAGATTTAGACCTTCAAGGATAGAAGAAAGGGACTTCAGTAATGGTATCTGAGCAGAGGCAAGAAATAGTACATCAGTCTCCTCAGCACAGTTTCCCTAGAAATTAGAGAAGAGATTGCTGTCTCTGGTTTTTGGGGTGTCAGTTTTGTTTTGTTTGTTTGTGGGGTTTTTTTGTTTGTTTGTTTGTTGGTTTGGTTTGGTTTATTTGGTTTATTTTCTTGTGTGGGTTTGTTTGGGGTTTTTTTCCTCTTTCTGCTCCCCACCCCTGGCTTTTAGCTGGTAATTTCTCTGCTATGATTTCACATCCTCTTTCACTGAGGGAGGTTTGTTTTAGAGCATGTATTGATTGCCTGATGAGGACAGATACACCAAAGCCTAAAGCTTTAAATGCCCTGAAGACTCAGTATTTGGTTTCGTTATTTTTTTTTAACAGACTAGGAAAGCAGTCATTATTTGGGACGTTTGGGTTGGTATAGCCTATCACTTGCATTATCTAATATATTTAAAACATTTAGAAATACATTTTTCTCTATCTTACCTATTTAAAAATAATATTATGGTAAACTTAATAAAATGAGGAATCTCTGAGTTCACTGAAGTCTATTATTTCTTAATCTTAGTGTGTCACCAATTAGATTTTCCAAGATCAATCTATACATCTTATGTTATTTTGGTTTCCCTTTCTCTTAGCCTGCATCGTCAGTATGCAGTTCTTTGGAATCACTGACTCATGCTTCACTCTCCCAGTCAAAGGGAAATTGAGTTGGGCTCAAATACTAAGGTGCAGATTTTGTAATCCCACAGGAATGCTGATGCTTTCCAAAAATAGGTATTTATTTAAAACATAATGTTCAGTCCTTGGAATTTAACTAGGAGTAGATGCACCTAGAAAGATTCTGGCAAAGGGAAATATTAGAAACATGAATGATAGAATCCTGGATTGGAAGGGACTTTAAGGATCATTTAGTCCAACCTTTCTAGGCAATGCATGAGCTAGACTAGATGGCCCAGCACCCTGTCCAGCTGAATCTTTAACGTCCAGCCTGAGAAATCCGCTACTTCTCTGGAGAGATTATTTCAATGGCTGTTGTTCTCACTGTGAAAAATATTCCTCTTGTGTCCAATCAGAATCTCTCTGGGAGTAACTCATGTCCATTACTTCATCTCTTTTCCGTGTCACTCCATGTAAAAAGGGAGTCTCCATGTTCTTCTAGTCACTCTTTAGTTACTGGAACATGGTGATATGGTCTCCCCTGTGAGCCTTCTTTTCTCAAGACTGAACAAACACGGTTCTTTCAGCCTTTCCTCACGTCAGGCTTCCCAGTCCTTGTAGCCCTTCTCTGGACCCTCTCCAGCCTGTCCACATCTTTTTTGTGTAGTCAGGACCAAAACTGAACACTGTATACCAGTGGGGGCCTGACAAGCAGTGAGTAGAGTGGGATAATGACTTCTTTATGGTAATATCCTTGTTGATGTAACCCAGAATCATGTTGGCTTTTTTTGCTGTAGCAGCACACTGTTCAGTCCTATTGAGCTTGTTGTCCAGCAGGACCCCCAGTCCCTCTCCATAGAGCTGCTCCTCAGCTGGGTAGATCCAAGTCTGTGCTGCACTCTTGAATTGTGTTTACCCACGCTGTCCTTGTTGAATTTCATAAGGTTCTTGTTAGCTGACTCTTCCAGCCTACCCAGCTCGTCCTGCAAGGTGGCTCTCCCTTCCAAAGCGCCCACTTTTGCACTCAGTTTGGTATTGTCAGCAAACTTGGACTGGGGACATTTGGTCCCATCTTCCAGATCATTCACAAAGATATTAAACAGCCTTCGGCCCAGTATTGATCCCTGAGGGATCCCACTAGTGACACGTCACCAGTCTGAAAAGGAGCTAGTTACCACCACCCTCTGGGTGCCACCTGTCAGCCAGTTCCCCACCCATTGCACAGACCACTTGTCTAGACCATAACATGACAGCTTCTTTAGGAGGAGGCTGTGGGAAAACATATGAAAAGCCTTGAAGAAATCCAATGCCCACTGCTCATCACACATCAACGAAGCAGGTTACTTTGTCATAAAAGGCGATCAGGTTTGTTAAGCACAATTTACCCCTGGTGAACCTGTGCTGTCTTTTCCCAGTCACATGCTTGATTTGATACCACCCAGGAGGAGTTGCTCCATAACTTTCTCAGAATCTGAAGTAAGACTGACTGGCCTATAATTTTCTGGATCCTTCTTTAAGCCTTTCTTATAGAATGAGTGTGCCATTAGCCTTCTTCCAGTCTTCTGGGATGTCCTCCAGTGTCCATGACTTCTCAAAGACTGTGGAGAGCAGTCTCAGGGTGTTCTCAGCTAGCTCTCTTAGCACCCTTGCACGGATGTTGTCAGGAGCCATTTATGTGTAGGGGGTCAATCTCCTGTAATAGTTCGCATACCAACTCTTCCTGCACTGATGGTGGATCTTTGTCTGCATCAACCTGGATTTTTGACCCCAAGGCCTGAGCCACAACAGTGCTGGTAAAGACTGCAACACAACTCTTACTTCGTCTAGAAAGCCAGCTCATCTGTATTTTGGCAGTGTGGATATTCACAAGCAGAGCTGAACAAAATGTCTTTCCTCTTCATTTTCACCTTCCTCTTTTACCTTTCCTCCATCAAAACCACTCCCACACACTCTTAAAGTAACATCTATAGAAGGGTTTGAATTTGATGACATCATATGACAACATAAAGACATCATGTGTATTGTCTAAGACATAGAAGGGCTATATCAAATAACCAAGATGAATATAGGTTTGTTGGATGCATCTTTGTTATGGATCTCAGTGCACTACCCTATCATTCCCCTCTTCCTACCTAGGGAGCCCTTTACTTGCCTCCAGCTCTTACATATTTTCACACACGTACATATCTTTAACAAGTGCAAAGATTAGAAGCTACTATAAACTCTGAACTGTACTTAATTCAGCTTTTCATGCATTTACAAACTCTTTGTAAAGACAATAGAGTGAAAACATCACCTTTTCCTTCATAAGCAGTGAGTCACCTACCTGGATCAGTAGGGTGTAAAATGCAAATTTGAAAGAGAATGAAGGCCAAGACTCTTCATGATTTTTGATGCTGATAATGTAAAACCTATTCATGGCTATGTAGTCTGAAATCTGACATCTGATGGGTATAAAAGTTGATGACTATTCTAAAGGAAACATTTATACATTTCACTAAAACTTGTTTTAAAGATGATACAGAGAGGATGATGTTTTGGATGTGCTAGGTATTTAATCAGGGCAAATTAGATAACTGCATTTTATCACTCTTTCTAATTCCAGTGGAACAAGCTTTCGATGCATCAGTGCAGTAGACTCTAATTGTCTTGGTTTATTCCTCTACCACTTGGGCTTATTAGCTTACTGGGTAGATAAGGTTGTTACACCTACAGCTTGGATGGAATTAATGTTTTTTCTTTCCCTTGGCTAGCCAAAGATTCTTATATTTCATGCTGTTCTTCCACTCTGATTTCCAAAGCTTTTAATTCTCAGTTCAGACTTTATAGACCTTAATAGAAGAGATTGAGTGAATTAAGGTGCTATTGCTATTTATGGCTGTGCAGAAGGATGTGTTTATGCATTGGCTTTTCTCCTAAATTTTGTTTTAGTAAGCATGAGAGCCTGATTACTGGTAAAGGGGCCAGCTTTCCAACTGGCTTCACTGAAATATTTACTTTACTCAGCCACAAGTTTGTTAATTAAACTAACCTCAGAAGTAGTTTTGTACCTGTAACTTTTCTGTGTTTCTATCTCCACTTCATTCATCTATCCATCCCATCTCCTGAAGCACGGTGTCACTAATCTGTGTTGTAACTCACCCTGCCAAACCACCAGGATGCAGCACCACAGGCATATGTTATGTGTAACGAACTGTGGTATCAAGCTGATTCAGGTCTATGGTCTCAAGAAAAGCGTGGCCCTACTTCCAGATCTTACCTCACGCCCCCTGTTCTGATACTTAGCTGTGCAATAGTTTACAGCTTATTTGGGTCTACACTGCTGGGATTGGCCTGAGTTCAGTGCTAGCTGGTACCTCTTGGAAATTGCTGGGTGAGGGAGCCTGCTGCTTTTCAGCCACACAGCCACACATATGGCCATCCCATGTAGTTAGTTGCTGGGCGTTAAAGTAGTGATGGCATTTGCTCTTCAGCTGTTTAACAGTTGAAGGCTGTTGTTGATCCAAGCTGCTGGCAGCTGTTCCTGACCTTTGGCTTGCATGTTGGATCTGGCTACCAACCCTTGGATCATGTCCTGGCTCTGGTTCTTGCCTCTTGGCAGCTTATTGAGCTCCTGTCTCTGGCTTTAGCCCCAGCTTGTGTCCTGGCCCTGGCTCCAGACCCTTGGTCATTAGGTGAGTTCCAAAATTTTACTATTAATCCCTATTCTGGCTTCAATCTGAAAAGGCTGTGCCTTTGTCTCCTGCAGCGAATTGTCTGCAAACATTTAATAACACTGGATTATGTACAAGGGAAGAAAATATAATTGATGGGGAAACTTGTCTCTGGAAGGCCATACTCTGTCCCTGAGATCCACCAAAGAGAGTCCTTACCAAGATTGTTAGTAAAGTTGAAAACCACCAAATTGAGTATGTCAGAAGGTGTAGTCTAAATGCTGTTGCACTGTATGTTTACAGGAAAGGAAAAAAAAGAGCCTTTTTGGTGCCCTGGAGTATATATTTGCCTTGTAAGCATTTTTTACAAAGCAGAGAGATAAGATTAAAGTAGAAAGTAAAAAAAAAAAGGAAAGGAAGAGTTTGATGAGTGGGGGATGAGAGGGACTGTCTTGCTGAAAGCGTACCATGTTTAGCAAATCTTCTACAGTAGGAGAGCAGGGGACACAAGGGAGATGCCGGAGTGCACAAGAACAAGTTGTAGGGCTCAGAACAACAGAAACCAGGCTTGTAACTAATCTTTAGAAAACAGTTTTCCTAGGAGGAAGAAATGATTGCATGGAATTAATTGCAGTCCAGGAAGGCACTTGCTGGAAAGCAAGGCTGGTGGAAAAGGTGGCTAATTTGGAAGATGGATGTTCCTTCCTCCAGTGACAAAAATCAGTTCCATTAAACTCAGACCCCTTCAAAATATGGAAATCTTGTTTTCTTTTTTTATCTCCAGCTAGGGCCAAGATAAACAACACGATTTACTATTAAACATTTAAATCCAGAATGATTGTGTTTGCTTCCTGTCATTCCTGTCATATTTATTTACCTTGTAGTTAGACAAATAACTTGTTATGAATGATCCTCATAACAACACTCACCATCTCCTGATTTAAATGTTTTCTACGTAGATTTTTACTGAATATGTTCTTTTTGGTCCCTTCCAGCATCTTATCTCTGCAGTGCCATAGTTCTCTAACCTTTTAGGAACAGGATTTGTTGTCTCATAGTAGATGTCTTGATTTAAGTGTTCTTCACTGGATTTTTGAAGAGTGGTAGCCTTTTATCAGTCTACTAAGCAGAGAGTCTGGTAGTCGCCTGCATATATATGTTATTGCCAAAGCAGACAAGGGTAAGATCATTGCTGCATGTCTTTCTGGGTAGAGGTACTTAAGCATCAATCTCAGTGGAGACCTCAGGCTTTCCCTTAAGTCAAGGAGACTTGTCTGCTGCCAGTTGTATTTTCCTGGGATTTAGTATTGGAAGGTCTGCGAATTGTATCTGGTAGGCTCATGTGTTCAGATAAACACGTGTCCCAAAAAAATGGTACAGTAGATACATCTTTTCCCTCTCTATGTGATTCTACACTGGTGGTATGTGTGCAATTTGCGAGTTGGGACTGAAATGATGAAATGTATGCAGTTCTTTTCTAATAAAGTGGAATGCTGCTTAATTCAAAGACACATTCCAAATTGACGAAAAGGTGTGCCCTCCTGTAACCTCTTTTACATATCCAGTGCAGCAAGCCATCTTGCACTTGATAGGCTGAGAAAGTTGGGGCTGTTCAGCCTGGAGAAGAGAAGGCTGTGTGGAGACCTCATAGCAGCCTTCCAAT
>JAOEHY010017518.1:0-24635 GCA_025447955.1 Psilopsiagon aurifrons
GTTTGGTCTGGCCAAGGACTTTTGGAGCCTCATGCTCTGCCAGGGAGGAGGGGGAGCCGGGAGGAAGCAGAGACAGCTATTTTACTTGATTGTTTTTTAAGGTACCTGAATGCATAGAGGCTGGTATAAAGTTTGTTGGTCTTTCTTTAAAATACACACATTAGACTTGTGCCACCAATTCATTTCAGGAACAGGCCAGGAGGCCAGAGTGTAGAACACTGAAAGAAAGGGGATCCCTCCTGGGCAGTGGGTGAAAGTGTCAAGGGATACACAGTGGACAATGGGAAAGCCAGCCAGCTACTCGCCTGAGCAAAAGAGCATCTGCTTGAATAAAGGACTGGAAGTGCTGCTGGAGTTTTCTAGAAACGTTTTGCTTCTACTAAAAGCTCTTCAAACCATATTGGATCAAGCGGCGTGTTTCTTTTTTCTTCACTGAAATCAGGAGCTCCAACTGCCTTCATGACCCTCAACAGCCTTCAGCTTGCTCTCTGCAGCTTCTGAGCCCGAGATTCTTTTTGATCTGGTACATTGCCACTGAAAATGCAAGAAAGCATAACAGTGCTTCAGCTAATGTCAACATAAATAACAAGGTAAAAGATGTGAGGGTTTTTTTCATCAGGGTCTGGTGTCCTTATCAAACCGCTCTGATGCTTCCAGTAAGCATCACCACTGACAGACTATTTGCTTGGGCACCTCAGGTGTGCTGGGAGACAATGGATGATAATGCAGTCACCACCAGAAAGCATTTTCAGAGAAAATGTGCTAAAGAAGTGGGTTTATGGATAGGGAGAAGTGAGTCATAACCATACACATCTTTTGTTGAGTACTCCAAACTGACTTCATGCAACAATGAAAGTGAGTGGGAAGGGATTCTTCCAAGCGCTATTTTCCATTGTGCTGACAAAGGAAACAGCTATCACTGAACACCATTGCCTCCTCTGAATGCCAGCTGCCTTCCCAAGCTCTCCCCCTCCTCCTCTTTGTTTCCTCTTTGCTCAAAGAGGGAAGGTCAAGGAAAATTCCTGTAAATCTTTAAAAACAAAAGTTTGAGTTCCTGACACTTACTCTGACAATCACAAGAAATACCCACAAGAGATGCTTCAGGAAGATCCTACACTTCATCTCCAAATGAAAGTGGTTTGCTTACTGTTCACTATTAGTGCTATTAAGTGGATGTTATCCTTGCTGCAATCCTCCAGCATACTTTCTGCAACTCGAAAGTACTCAACTGAGATTACCTTGAAGCACATTCTAGTCTAAATTTAGTGGTGAGAATACTTCCTAGGCTGTGTGAATTGTATCATAATGATTGTATGAAGACATATATTTATTTACTTTCCCTTCAAAACCAGTATTTCTTCTGCCTTATACTACTGTGTCAATATTTATATCCTATTTCCAAGGCCTTTAAGCATTACCACATTTTTTTATTTGTAAGGGAACATCATACTTCCTGCTTTCAATGATTATACTGCCTTCTTAAAAATACACCAACATATAACACAGCAGAATGACTTACTGCTCAAAATAACTCTAGCTGCAGCTGAGTATAGTGTTGCTCGTCAGAAAAAGAAGATTGCATTAAAACAGTGCATTGCAAGTGCCAACTAAAATTTACATAGTGCATGTTGCACTATTGAGGAAATATATTACATGTACACTGAATAAACATGCAACTGCTAATTCAGCAAACTTACATTTTCACTGGGAAAAAGATACTGAGATGATCCTTTCTCACCATTAAAACCTTTCAACTCCTGATTGTCTTTCATTTTTTGTCTTTGCTCAGGTTAGTGCTTTTCTTGTCTTATTTAAACCCTGCCAACAGTAGTCTAAGTCTGGTACTCTATAAATAACAATGGTCCACACCCCGAAAGTCCTAGTTAGGTGATGTCACTGGGAGCCTAATGAGAATTAGCAAGCAAGAAAAAGGTTTGACTTGGCTACAAAAGAGTAGAGAGGGAGTGAACAAATGGATTATTTCTGCTGAACCTTTTCTGCCACAGTAGATGAGGGTGAAAAAGATCGTGCATAGTTTATCAATGCCATAGTCTTATGTGCTGCTCAGGAGAAACACCTGACATGGACACAACAGCAATGACGTGGACATTGCACCATCTTATCTCGTGCATTGTGCAAGCTAACAAACAGTATTGTCCTATGTGCTTTAAGGTGAGTGCTTGGGTGTGGCTGCAAACATAGGCAATACTTCATATAAGCCACTGTGACTGCCATTTGTTAGTGACTTACCAGACTCCATGGGCACCATTAAGCAAATATAAACATCTGCTCATAGGATAGAAGACACTGTAGAAGAGAGATCCCACTACTGAGATTCGCAGTCTGAAAGAAAACAGAAGCCCTAAGATTAACAACCAAAATTCACCCTTTTCACAGACCCAAAGAAGCTGAGTGATCTCTTACACATACATCCTACTGGTATTAATGGCAGGCTGAGAACACTGGGGCTGTTCAGCCTGGAGACAAGAAGCTGTGTGGAGACCTCAAAGCAGCTTCCAGGGTTTGAATGAGGCTCCAAGGATGCTGGGTCCCTGCTGCTTCATCAGGGTCTGTAGGGATAGGACAAGGGGTGATGGGTTCCAACTGAAAGAGGGGAAGTTCAGGTTGGATCTAAGGCAGAAGCTCTTCCCTGTGAGGGTGCTGAGGCGCTGGCACAGGGTGCCCAGAGAAGCTGTGGCTGCCCCATCCCTGCAGTGTTCAAGGCCAGGTTGGACAGAGCCTTGGGTGACCTGGTCTAGTGTGAGGTTGGAACTTAAGGTCCTTTCCAACCCAAACCATTCTAGGATTCTGTGATTCTAAAATTCTCCTTGTATGTAATTCACACCTTTGGATCCAGAAGACTTCAAGCACGGTTGAAATAGATTTGCAGGTTGTTTCTAAGTTCCTGTGTCCTAAAGGATTGGTGGAGCTAACACAATGCATATATTGGTTCATTCATTCAGCTAGGGTTCATTAATGCAAGTTTAGCTTTAGAGCTTCTACCAACCTGCCATTATTGGGTCAAAAGTATCATAGGTGCATGATACAAAACGCTGACTGGTATAAATTCACATTGTTGATTCAGTCTCATGAATTCAAAGATGTTGACTGCTTAGGCTGATTGAGTTTTGGCTAATTTGAGAGAAATGCTGTTGCAAACCCATAACTGATACCCTGTGTAATGAGAAAATGCACACATCTGGTACTAATAAGCATAGAGCTGCAGCTTGTAAGAGTTCCTTTCAATCTCCTGGCCAAGAGGAAGATGCTCACACTAATGGACATTCCTTTGGACTTCAGAATCAACTGAAACACTTGGGATCCACTTCTTTGAAGCTGTAACTAAAGGAACTTTATTACATACATTTATGTCAATCTATACAGAAGTTCCTAGGTAAGAGAATGGGACTTTGGCTTTTTTTTTTGAGGGGGGGAGAGGGGGAACGGTATCTCAGGTTCATCATTTATAGAAGCCAAAAGCAGCCATCACAGAATGTGCCCAACTGCTTGAATACAAGAGCATAAAGGGGGCAGAAGAAAAAGGGATGGTATGATGGGCTCGTGTGATTACTGATAATATCAGGTTCCCCAGCCCAGCTGGTTAACAATATATTTTCCAAGACACGATCAACAAGGTGTTTGAGGTTGTACAGGTTTCCAGCAACAACTAATCACGTTTTCACTGCATCTTTTCTGTTTGTCTCTGAACACACCTGGCAAAGAGTAATGAACTAATCCCCACAGCTCCTTGTAAGGCAGGGAAGTATTATTATTTGTACCTCATTCTGCAGATGAGGAAACCAAGTCACAGAGGGATTAAGTGACTCGGCCAAGGTCATATAGAAAGTCTGCTACCGCTCACGGTATGCGTCAGTCCTTGTCAGCACTCAGTGACACTCCCTGAAGAGTTCACTCAACCCCTTTCTCTGCGTAGGACAGCATCTTTAAGATTTCATAAGTATCATCTTCCACCCTAACCCTGACTGAAAGAAGAAACTTCACCAGCCCAGGTCAGAGTCAGGCTGAGCATGATCCCTAGTTTATGGCTTTCCTGATGTTTCATTTAGGACTTACGATTATCTCCAAGATTCCACTTTGTTTTCATCCGGGTGAGGAATTCCTCCTCATGGACATCTCTGATTTGAAACTTTGCAGCTAAGCAGGATAATACTGTACAAAGAGACCAAGAATATATACCTGCAGTAATCATTTTCACAGAAACATACGTATTCCTCTCAGAACACACTCAGGGCACAAATCTCCCCATTTCTACTCCTGCAAGTAAAAAACCTACCTTCCTTCTCTACACAACATAAATCAGCTCCAAGTCTCACACAATCCATGGCATACTGTGTGTGTATACATATACGCATATGGACAAATCACAAATAGAATACCTCCTGTATAGACACTTGCACTACAGCTGGAAATCTGTAAGTATACAATCCTTGCAGTAAAAAACAGATAGAATAGTCTTCAAAAACTAAAACCACACATTAAAGTATTGCATTTTACACTAACTTTCCAACTAAAATTTCTGATATATTTTTATGTGTAAGCATTTATGTGATGTATTTCACATATTATTATTTCACTGGGTGTTTGTGTATCAGAACAGTTTGCGTACTTAGTTTGGGTGATGTCTTTTGGTGATGAAAACCTTAAGGGCACATCATGTCCCTTCCTTCTTGCTGGGAAAGCAGAAACCTGAGCTTTGTCTTCAATCTTCGGTTGCTCAAATTTCCTTTCAATTGAAGAAATGTCTTCACAGCACCTTGACTTGGTTGTTTTGTTCCTGAATTTGAACAAACACCCTGAATCTGTTGTTTTGAAGCTCTATTTTGTGCACGTAACAATAGAATTTGTATTTTTTTTACTGTTTAATAGTTTAACAGCTCGCTAAGTCAAACACTCTGAAATTTCACAAGAGCCTGATGGCACCAATACCTTTTGGAATTTAATTTACTTTTAACTTATATAATTTTAATTTACATTTCAGATGCATCTTGGGGAACAGTCTTTCCATGGAATGTTGGTCTTTTTGGAAGCTCAACATGGCAGACAATAAACAGAGCAACCAACTTGGTGAAGTAAAAGGGTAGTATGAGTTTGTGGAGGCTGGTTAACCCACTAGGGAAGTGAGCTGTGCTGGATGGGGAAAGACAGAAACATTACTCTTTTATCTGTGTTGATCTGCAAAGTGAGAAACTGGGCATACCCCATGAGTCAGCAATTGAATAAGAGCCTCTTCATACACAGCAAATGAATTAACATGGATACATAGACGGGCCACAGAAGTGATCTGTGTCTTTCTCACATGCTGGGGAACAGGAAGCACCACTATCATCCCCTGTGACCCACACAGTGAACGCTGCGTTTTGCTCAGTATAAACAGAAATGCTGTCATTCAGCCACAGCCAAATCAAGCAGCCCAAGGATGAATCAGTATATTCAAGCCTCCAGATCAGATTAACAGCTGTTTTTTCTGTGCTGGTCATAGTGGATTTTGGGTGCTGCCTCAAATTGCTGAAATCCCCCTTCCCCTCCCTCATCACCCTCTTCGGAGTCAGGGCTCGGATTCCTGCATCTTTATAACCTGTCTCTACTTAAAAGCAATCCTATACCAACAATAGCTCAATTTCTCCACTAAATTAATAGTAAAGAAGCAGAGCTGCTTATGGTTTTTGTGTTTTGTGGGGTTTTTTGTTGTTGGCTTGGGTTGCTTTTTTGTTGGGGCTTTCTAACTGTTTTTAACTGATAACCCACCTTTTCAGTTCACACGTGAGTAGTCCTGTTCCAAATGCAGGTAGTACCTTTTCTCTGGGGACAGAAAGAGTCAGTTTGTAACCAAAAACAATAGGCTGTGGAAGCTGACATTCCTTGCTCTGTCACAGATTTCCTGTGTGACTCTAACAAATCATTAATCTGCATGTGCTTCATCTAGAAAATAGGATAATGCTGCTTAACTATTTCATTGGGAGACTTAATGGTTGTGAAATGTGCTGAGCTCCTTGGAGGGAAGGAAGCTGCTGTCAGAGTAAACAGTAATAGCATGATTATGCTTGGTGGGAAGGTTTTAGGAGAGTCACTTTGTCACATCAGTATCATAGTTCTGCGTTACACGGACAAGCCTGGCTAATCAAGTGAGTCACCAAGGAGTTTGTGGTTTACTTCTCTTGTGCTACCTATGCACACTATCTGGACCCCAAAATCAAGATGAATTGGTAAGTCTATGGAGATACCTTCTTCAGAGGATGACACATCCTTTTCCTAGTCTTAGAATCTAACTGCAAGCATCAGCCTACAAAAGGAAACATGCCTGTGGGCTTTGAATTCTGCTACAGACCAGTGCATCCCACCACTAGATAGATCAGTCTGATAGATCAGTCATAGAGAGTAGCAGAGATGTTAGCTTCTTGTTGATTTTTCACTCTGATATTCTAGCAGACAATGAGTCTTGAACTGACCGGCATTCACATACTCTCGAATGGGAATGCAACTACAGCTTCTGAATGCGTATGTGAGAAAGAAATAAGAAAACTGATGAATTTGGTCAGTGGGAGCCACAGATGTTTGGAATCTCTAATAGAAGCCACGTAACCTTTTCTGGAACTTATCTATGCATGTAGGTACCTAATGTTAGACACACATACTCAGCAGCTCTAACTTCCCAAAGTCTCACCTCTCTCCAGGGTCCTGTCCTGTCATCTCTCTCCTTCTCATCAGCATTTCCTGATTTTGGTTTTGGTTTATATTCCTTTAATTGAGAAAAGGCCATGACATCAAATACTCTTCTATACGGCTTTTGGACAGCGTAACATGAAAAATGTCATGACTATCTCCTACAGCCTCAACCAACTCATGCTGACAAAATTGCTGGTAACTTATTTTGAGGCAACAACGTCAAACTGATGTTCTGCTACCAACATAGCAATCATCATTTAATTTTTGATGAGGGGTTAATACTGGTTCCTTGAATCCCCTGCAATGTTTTAGCGTTGGTAAAATGTCAATGGATGTGTGTTGTTTTCCTCTTCAAATTAAAAGGTCACCTGAAGTAAACATATCTGTTTATATAAACTGTTTGCAAATACCTAATACCCCACTACAGATACCTTAACAAGTCCTTGATATCCAAAGCCGGTACCTCAACTAAAGGAAACAACAAGCCACCTCTTCACTTGAAAAAGGAACTTAATCAGTGTTCACTTTCACCAAATGCATGTTACTAAATGACAAGGAATTAGAACAATGTTATGTACTAGTGAAAACAGAATACAAGAGGCAGAGAAAGCTATTCCCATATCACGGTCTGCATAACACACTCTCAAAGTGAAGGCGTGGCTTTCATGGTATTACTAGGAATGTTGTTACAACCATAGCAGAAATACAGTCTTTTAATGGGGGTGGCACTAGAAACTGCTCCTATCTATCTAACCCATTCAATTGGCAATGCATTGAGCTCCACCACCAAATGACTTGCTTCATGTCAACCGTATTAAAACAAAAGACCAATTCTGACATGTAAGCAGCCAGAATATACCATGTGGTTCAACAGGTTAAACTATTTGTTCTGCAACCAGCACAGAGGGACACATACATGAGAGAATCCATCAGAGTCCTAAAAAGGAGAAGAATTTACCATTTACTGTACCATTTCTAAAAAACTCGGTCACAAATGAGTGTTGAAATGGAAACTTGTAACACACGACCCCCGTGGTTGCTCCTGCTTGGCATTACTGAACAATGCAAATCTTGCTCGTAGCAGTACGCTGAGTGAATGACAAACTATGAATTCTGGTGTGAAGGTTACAAATCAGATGTAGGAGTGTGTGAATGGACTGCTCCCGTTCTCTGTTTTCTGCCTGATTCTGTGCTCTTGTAAGCCTTTGCAATAAGAACAGATTTAATATCTATGCATTCTAAAGGCCCTTGCAAGACAAACCATAGCAGATACAGTACAAAAGACAGCATTAAACCTCCAAAAACTCTTGGAGTAACTTTACTCCAAATTTTAAACTACGAAGGATTCACCTTTTTTGCAGATTACTGAAAAATAGAGGTACTCTGATGAGGCCTATATTCAACACCTAAAAATGATCACCCACTAAAGCAGAGGCTTTCTAGTATGTGTTTATGCTCCAGATTCCGTGGGTATGAAATTAAATCAGGACACGTAAGTTCCAAATATTTGCTTTCTGCAAAAGGAATGCAGTAACTACACTGTGTAAGCTGACATCACAGACAGGTCTGTGCAAATCTACACTTGCTTGTAACAACACAGAGATTTACAGCGGAGAATGAGCCCTACTTTTAACTCAGAAGGCAGCGTCTGCCAGCAGAACCTACCACTCAGTGGAGAAAAATGTGAGCTTGGCATGACTAAAGTAGGCATTAGAAGATGTACAGCTGGGAGTAGATAAACTGGATTGGGCAACGTCGAGAGTATTAAAATTTGGCCTATTTCCTCTACTGAAGTGCTCACCGAAGGATTGTGCGGGGACAAAGTGCCACAGAGTTGGTATGCAAACAACGGAGAAAATAAACCACCCCAAAAGGAGTGTCAGGAAGAAGAATGTGTGCAACAAATTCATGCAAATTCAGGAACATGTGAAGAGGCATTTAAAACACTAAAGGAAGAAGTTAGAGATTATTTTTTCCCACTGAATTTTGCTCCTGGTATGCATTTGGATATATGGGTGGGGAAAAAGGATATAATATGTGTCTCATGCCCACCTCAAACTCCCCAGTTGCTTCTTTCCACCTCATTTGAACTGTGTGAAATGAGAAAGGACATACTACCCCATGTAGCTGCAGAAACCACTGTGCCAAGACTGAGGAACTCTTCAATTGTGCAAAACCTTGTGCCTTGCTAAGAAGGTAGGAGCATAGAATGGTTGGAATGAGAAAAGTAAAAGGGAAGAGAGGAAGCCAGAGAAGCAAGTCCTCCACTGGGCTGAATCCCAGCAGTAAGAAGGGTAAACACTACAGAATTCCCAGCTTGTTTTCAGAACTTCAGCTCGGAGTGAGCCTGAAGTAACTCCAAAGGGCTGAGAAGGATACTGACACGTACCTTCAAATCAGCGCTTTCCCATTTGGTAAGAACGATGACAGGCCTTCGAAAGTCAGGAGCTTGCTATTTTTAACCCATGTAACTCCCCCCACCCCCAGTATGGACAGTTACAAGAGCAGGTCTTAGATAGCCGACAAAATGATCAGTGGCCTGGCCATTCATTCTGAATGAAATTTGTTCCTTTTCCTCTATCAATATTAAATGTTTAATGGGTAACTATAGGAAATTTATCATTTCAGAGCATAAAAATGAGTTTTCATTCTAATTCATATTTGCAATGTATGGTGTTAATAAGTTCAGAGTAGAAAACTCTTTATAATTCATACATATAAGAAACCTCAAATTGCAATGTTTATGTGGTTAGCTGCAAGGTACCTAACGTTTTATACATTTATAATTTATACTTTGCAAGAGTTTAAGTGCCTTTTAATTGTAGAGGGCCACTTTGTTGAAAGGGTGCAACCCAAAGTTTAAGGGCTGCCATTGACCTGTGAGGTGATGACTTGGAGCCATAGGGAACTGGGATAGCCCTTAATTTATGATGATGCTGGCTGAGGCACATCACACAATTTTCTGACCTCTTGATTACTGGTAACCTCAATTCTCATTCCCTCGCTACAGAAACATGAGCTAGTTAGGATATGCATGCTCCTAAGTATACTGTGGCAGCTTCATGCAAACCAAGTGGAAAGCAGGAACGAAAAAACACAACAGAAAATCTGTGCAAATTCATTTGAAGGCATGCAATTTAATAGGCTTTGCAGAAGAAAAAAATTGATTTTTATTAGAGCAACACAGCATTGGCAATTCTTGTCATTCAATAATGCATTTATTTGGGGACAGAAGAAAAGTGACGACATAAGAATATCAGCTTTCTTTTTTCACTGTAGTTATGCCCTCCCACAAAGTAACTGCAAACATAATCGGTACTTTAAGTACTGAGAACAGTGATTATTTTTCAAACCTCACGGTTTTGTACGGTTGAATTTGCAATGCTGCATCTAATCACAGGGCTTTTGCTTTTCTAGCTAAAGAGGGGACTCTCCTCCTGCAGAACTACCTTACTCCAAAAATGAGATGAGACAAATGGTTTTGGTTTAGGATGTTAGGCATGATACAGCTCTTTATCTGCAGTGCTGCTTGTGGAAATGAGAAACCAGACTTCTTGAAGTTGTTGAGAGATACCTTTTCTCACCATGAGACAGCAATTCCTTAGAACTGCTACTGTATTTAAGAAATGCTAGTAATAGTGAATTAGAGCAATATTTTCTACTAACTTCTAAAGCAGAAAGCATAAGTTCAAACGTCTTCAAGGCACAAACTTCCAGGTAGGCTCAGAGCCTTTTTGACCCTCTTCTTGGCTATCAGAAATCTAGTGCCATAAAGCTTTTTGAACTTTCGGGTAATACAAGACCTAGAGAGTCTACACAGGCTGCAGCATTGCTAAGCTGGACATCTTTCACTGCAGGGAGAAGTTTGGAACAGGGTGCATTTGAGAGTTTATTACTGCAATATAGGAGCAGGCTCAGTCCTCAGAGTCCTAAAGAAATACTGGTCCAATATGACCCTGAATTTGTATCTAAGCAAATGCGAATGGTGAACAACAACTGTGAGACAGATTGTCTCTGAAATCAGAAAAAGAGAAAAAGATAGGAGATGGATGAAAATCACAGCTATGTAAGTCTCAGTTTCCAGTATTTAACAACCTAGAAATTGAAATAGAAAGTGTGGCATTAGTGGCACTGATTCCAACTAGCCACAGCTGTAGGGAGAGGCCTTAAGGATAAAAGCCTTAGAATACAGAATATAGATATAGAATATAGAAAGAGGAGGGAGGGATTTGAGAGGGAGTGTGCTGTGTTTCACCATATCCTGTTTTGAACAGTTGCATTAGGCTTACCCTACAATTAATTTTAGGAACAACCTTGCAGCAGCCTAAGGATACCTGCTCTTTCCTGGCTCTGTGCTCCAGAAGCTCGCACTCAGCTGATGATACTTCTAGACCATAAACCTTTTCCAAGCTCATCAACAGTCAATAAAGCAACTTATTTGCTGCATTCCAAAGTTCTAGATGATAGCATTGGTCTTGAATTGTTCTGCTAGGGATTTAGTAACAAGCCTTAGTAACCTGAGTTACTTCCTACTTAATGACCTATGACCTACTGATATTATTTGCAGTTTAGAACAAGAAAAAAATGAAACCTATAAAGAAATGGGTTTACATGCAGAAAGCCAGTGGCTCCAACAAGACTGGAGTGCTAATGAAGAGTAAAAACTAAAAGCACAGCATATACTGTATGTATGAAGGCTTAAGATAATTTTCATTAACAAAACTAAAACTCATCATGAGCACGTTCAGTATATTGGAAAGACTGGAGGCAAAACTCTAACTACAGAATCTACAGCTATTTCTTAGAATACTTCATTTTCTAACAAATCTATTTCTAAAATACAGTGAAAAGTTGAATAGAATGTGAGAGAAAATGTAAGCTAGGTGAGGTTTCAAGTAGCTGTTTTGTCTGGTACTGAATAAAGCCAGGTTCCTAAAAATGAAGTTTGTGAACCAGTAACAGCAGTGTCACTGATAGTACAGCAATGGTAATTATCCTCTCCACTTGCAAGCGTATCAAAATGATACCTAGTGTTATGAAAGTAGGAGGGTGTCTGCTTCAATCTATCTGCTAATCTAAATGAAGGACCCTTCTTTTCTCAGAAATGTGACAGGAGAGGTGTGGATACACTTATATATGCAAAGACAACTATCTACTTATATGGCCTGGGAAACAAGAAGTTAGGTGTGACAGGCTTGAGCAATGCCTATTTATCATTTCTGTAGATAGCTTGCTACACTGAAATCAGGCCTGCAATAATTACTTCCAAGGGCTTGATTGGGTGGCGTTGCATCAGAACTCCATTCTCGACTTTATACCTAAACCATTTTTGCAATTCTGAAACAGATTCATCCCAAAGCACTTGACAGCAATAAAATGACAGGAGATGAACGTTCAGAAAATGATGGGGAAGAACACAAATGACACAGGAAGAGGCAGGGGGCCCTGAGCTTGGGCGCTGCAGGTGGGATGCTTATTCATAGAACCAAAGAATGGTTTGGGTTGGAAAGGACCTTAAGATCATCCAGTTCCAGCCCCCTGCCATGAGCAGGGACACCTCACATAGACCATGTCACCCGAGGCTCTGTCCAACCCGGCCTTGAACACTGCCAGGGATGGAGCGTTTACCACTTCTTCAGGAAACCTGTGCCAGCACCTCAGCACCCTGAACATATTCTATATTGATACATTCTGAGAAGTCTGATGCATACCAACATCTGATCACGCTTAGGTTGGTAACTGAGAACAATGATAACTGATTCATCTCCATTTATTCGTCTTTCTGGAAGCAGCACAAGAATAAACTTGCTGGGTGGCTTAACTATTTTATGTAGGTGAAGATTTCTCAATGAGTTGGAATGACAGCTATTTCTTGGACATGAGCTACTTTCACGTTTTAGGTATGAGTACATCTTAAATACAACAAGATTCACTTATACAAAGTACTTATATAAAGTGCTTATATCCCTACTTAAGATAAATAAGATATACAATTGCTGACAGCCAATAATTTCCTGACATCGTCAGAAGCGAGCTACTTCTAGACTACCCACCAGAATGTCACTATGCAAGAAATCATATACTGGCACTAATTTGACACAGTTTTAAAACCAGTGTATAAAATGGTCATTCAGGAGATAGGATTTCTACCTGTATCCTCACCAAGCATTCCTAAGGCAAGCAGAACTTCATAGAATCATGGAGTAGGAAAGGATGTTTTAGGCTTTTGTTTTGACTGCAATTTGAACCACAGAGGAAAGAATGTGGTTTTGTTATGGCCTTCGTTCTCAGAGAGGTATTCCATTCTCATCACAGTAACAATGACATTTTAGAGAAAAATATAGAAACAAAATCACAGTTACAACAGAGTAGTCTAAGAAAGAGCATGCAGAAGAGGTCTGCTCATACATCAGGGATTTTGGGAACAATGCTATCATTGCTACCTGGTTACTTCTGATAAATTAGTTATGCTTCCTAGTTTTAAATTGAATGATCACCAGCAGAATCTTTATCCTTATAACTCAAGGAGAGTCATAAAGGTGAACGTACTCCTAAAAGCATCAGTAGCTTAACTTCAGCTTAATTCAATCAGAATTTAGTAAAGAGCTATTGATAAGTGCAGTAGGAAGAATGTGGATGTGATCACCTAACACCACTCCTTGTCTCTCTTCTCCTGAGAAGCCTGAAGAAGATGCAGAATTTACCTGAAAATTGCCATCTGATTGTGACATCCTGCCAGCCTCCATCAGATGAAGGAAATATGCTCGGTAAGTTTGACTCCAGATCAAAAAGTCCAAATGCCAAAGACTGAGCGAAAACGTGTTGAAACGTGTCTAACTAACCCGACAAATGTGTCACTGTCAAGCAATACTTCTGTCAAACATAAATGAGATTTTAATGATCCAAGATAGAATCTGAGAATGTGAACGGAAATCCAGAATAGACCACAGATTAGGACAGTTGTCAGGCTCAGGCAGTTCTCCTGAGCAAAGTCTGGATGGACCAATAGTAATGCTGCGTTTCAGACTAGGGGTGTACTTTCACATCACTCCTCAAGCACTTGTTTTCTTTATTTTAGCAAAACCTATCTTATTCCTCTCTTTTTAAGGTCCTTTACGGTTCTCATCCTAGTGCATCTAGCCTTGGCAATAATTAGACTGTGCCCCCTTCTGCCTGACCCACAAGGTCCTTATTTATGCTGAGTCAGCATCTCTGTTTCGTAACCTGGGCACAGAGTGGAAGATTTCTCTTGTGTTTCTTTGCAGAAGGCTATTGATGAGCTACAGTGAGTGGGTAACATGGAGATGCTGCATGTGTCTATTGGGCTAAACTCCTACTAGACTAACTCATCTAAAGAGGTTTTGATTTCAGTGGTTAAGGAACTGACATTTTCAAGCATTTAAAATTTGTTAAAATGAAAAGACACCTATTAAATAAATTATAAAAAATTGTGTGTGATCAGAGGTAGTAAGCTTTCTGGAGGCAAGGGCCACGACTGCTGTATCATCATACAGCACATGAACACCTTCTTGGGCCTTTTGGACATTGCTTTAATAGAATAGATAGCATAGAAATAATATCCTGATAGGGACTTGGAAGGTGCAAGAGGAGCCCACAAAGAAACTCTTTAACTATGGCCTTACTCAGTGCAATCAGCTGATCTTTATTGTTTAACATTCAAAGGTCTCCTCCAGATGTGCCAGGACTGGAATGTGTGCCTTGGCACTCAGGACTCCTCAGTCAGCCAGAGTCTAGCCAGCTCCAAAGGCATTCCCTGTTTCCCAAGCCCTTCCTTTCACTCTGCATAGCAGTGGGAAGCCACGGCAGGATGTGCTCTCATGATGCTATGTCACAGGGGCTGGGGTTTCACTTTCAGCAGATGACACTATAAGGGATACTCAGGTAACAATTTCTTTGCAGCATTTTTAACATTTTTTCATGGCAAATTTGAAAAGTACTATAAGAAAAAAACCAACTTACTTTCTACAGAGAGTTCCCCAGACCTGGAACAATGTCTTCCACTTTGTTTCAAAATGCTGAGCTTGAATCATATCTGAAACAAATAGAAGTGCAGTATGCTTAGTATGCCTATGTTTTCAGGCACATCTATATTCTCCAATCTGTTTGACTGGGATGGACAGTTAATGCCTACCAACATCACCCTACATTGCCCATCAATTCACCCACAAAACAAAAGCATCTGACTGGCATTCCCATTGCATGGCGATAGATAGGAGCGCAGTAACATATAAAATTGGTAACGGATAAAGCTTCAGAGCAACAAATATATCATAGGCACTTTAATAGGGCAAATAGCTATAGAGCCTGGTTTTCACAGACTGCTCATTACAGATGGCATAAATGAAAGGACCTAAGGCTGAAGACAAAACATTCCTACTGAGGCCTTGTAACCTTTTGCTTTTTGACCTTATTTGTTTTTCCTTCACTCCTAATCCCCTTCCTACACCATCACCGACTCCTCCGTCAGACAGAATATGGTCTTCCTGTGCGAGCTGTCACTTATCCCAACTTCCTGGCCTGCAAAGTCACTTTATAAACTTTCATGTCCTTCTGGCAAAGCTTTCAATCCTGAGGCTGGATTGACAAACCTTGGAATATCCAAAAATCTCCATCCTATAGACCAAGCCAGAGACGATGTGAGTTTTACTAGACTATGGAATCTGTGTTTCCTCAAGTACTCGACTGTCAGGTACTGAGTGACATGTGAACAGACATGTGAGCTCCTAAAGGAAGTCACAACATGAGAATACACACAATTCCTAGTATTTTGAGGAGAAGAGTCTGCTTTGGAGGACAGTGGGAATAGAGCAGAACAAAGAAGTCCAATTCCTACCACTGTTTCATTATCACATAACATTAGGTAGAAGGGGCACACAAAGACCTGAGCATAGGGCAGAAGTGAACTGAAGACAGCACAGCAACAAAGAGCTCCAAAAGGCTGAGGAACCAACATGTAAATAGAGGCTGCCGACCAGGAAGCCTGACTCCAGGGTACCCTTCTGTGGAACTGAAGGAAGGAGTCCCTGCTGTGTAAACTGTCCATTCAGTTCACTGGGCTGGTGAAGGGCAGGTGCTCTGTACATTGGACAAACACAACTGCCCTCAAGGTGACAGTGTTTTCTGTAACAAATAACCTTCACACTAGCAGTATTCCCTTCCATATCCTAGTTATGAAAATGCTTTGAGCTCAGAGTTTACTTGATTACAAATACCTAGCTAGTTAACTCAGGCAAAGATCATTACTTTTTGAAGTGGTCACTCTTGTCCTTGTATCTAATAGCCCCCTCGTCTCTTGCTATAACTCATGATGTTAAACCTAAATGTAGGATTATCACCTTTTGGAGCAGAGACCAAGTATTATGTCTTTGAAGCACAATGAATCCTAATTAGGTATAATCAATAATAATTATAGTTAGGCAATGGAAAATGGGAAGGTGAGGAGAAGGAAATGGCTGAGCTCATAATAATTACTTTGCATCAGGAGTGATAGGGAAAACTCGTGTGAGAAGCTGGCCACCCAAGGAAACAGATTCCTATTTGTTTGGGTTTTCCTTGGAGTTGTAATAGACAAACTGTAGGAGGTGTCACAGTCAATATGGCATAAATAAGACATTTAACAAACTCCGGCAGTGAAGCTATACTTTCTACTTGAGGTACAGTATCTCTCAGCCTTTTGCTGTGGTAACCTCTTTGGAATGCAGCAATTATCACCTATGTGGCAAATTGGAAGTGTTACATTCCTCTGCTGGTAATCCACTCCTCCATTTAGCCAGAGGACAGGGAGGGGAAGGAGGGGAGGTGGCTGCAGGAGGGAACAGTTGGAGCCACAGAGCATCCTACTGCAAGGGCAAGGAAGCACTAGGCATTAACCTCACAATGTAAGATATGAAAGTCCTTCATATGGAGTGTGAAAGCCCTTTCTATCCATCACATACAATATAATTTGGAAATAAACCGAAAATTGAGCTCCATGCTAGTTGTGGTCTAATGCTTCATGCTCCTACTGACCACTCCCAGAAACGTTGCTCAATGCCACCTTGCTAACACAAGGGTTCGGGTTTTTTTGGTTGCTTTCTGACAGGCTCACAGTTAAATGTACATATTCACATGATAGCTGCATGCTACAGCGATTTGTTGCTTTCCAATCCAACAAGTTACACTACAAGTCTGCAGTGGTATCAGCATAGATAAATATACATATGTGTAAATACATGAAGATTAGCAGGTATCAACGTAACCTCAGGACTCGAGTTTTAGAAGCAAAATACTGGTTTATCTCCCAAGTATTTGTGGCTAAAAGGCAGAGTTTCTGAAGGTATACATACTTTAAAGGAATAAGTAGTGCTGCGCAGGCATAGGTGCTTAAGTTATTTTAAGAACCACTGTGTTATTCTTAACAAGACGAAACAGCAGCAAGAATTTCACACATTTTAGTGTTCTTCCTAGCCCCGTTAAAGCCAAACAAGGAAAACCCAAACACCACCACCCCAAACACACAGATCTCAGTCTTTCGGTTGCAGCTCCGCAACCTCATGCAGTCTCCAAGATCTACAAGTGCTCTTAGTTCTCTGCCTATTTTGACACCTATATTTTAATAACCATAAAAAAAATCCACGTTTTCTCAGCTGTCATTATTAATGTTGGCCCATACCCAGTTCTTCTAACAAAGTGGTACTCATGCTAACTTTAAAAAGCTGTCTTAACTTTCCACATTGCACGAATTCCTGCCTTTGCGACAACCTGTACTTATATTAACGCTAAACACAGCACTTTGAAGACCCAAAAATACCCGATTCAAGTTGCGAGTAGGTGTAAGAAGATGCAATGTTTTGCAGCTTTTACTGATGAAGATAAATGGTAGCAAGATGATGATGAATACTCTTAGCATTAAGTAGTGTAAATCTGTCTTTTTAGCGCAGTGCTGGATTGTACTCTGAGTTCAAGTCATAGGTCACTTCTGGTCTTCAGTGGGGTTTCTTTGTTGTGTTGGTCACACAGAGGACCTGCTGACCACCAAGGCTGCGGTTGGCAGCTATGCCATCCCTCTCAGCTGTGCTAGACCTGTAGTGACTGGGTATACAAAAAGCCAGGCGATGAGTTAGTGTGTGGCATGCCTGGCAAATAGAACTTTTAAGTCCTCTTATTCTTCCAGCATTTTTTAGTGCTTTGCTCTGCCCTTAGAATCCTGCCCAGCCTTCTTTGGGCCATCAAAGATGATTATGATCAGGTAGATTTTCTGCTCATGAGGACTGGCACATTAGTTTTCTTGCGTTACTCCAATCTGATGTTTCATCTATTAAATGGGTTCCTCACAGAAAGCATTCTTTTTGCAATAAATTTAAATGCAATTATAGTAGATAACCATCCTTATGGAGAAGTATTAATTTACTACACCCCATTAACTTTCAAGCTTAGTCTGATATTATCCACAGTATGAAAGACAGACTACTTGTTAACATCTTATCACCCTCTCACAAAAGAACAGCATCCTTGAGGCAACTGCAATTATAGAGAAACGGTGATATAAATATCCTTAATGTTACTTTTAATGAGGTTTTGCAAGTGAACACGCTTTGGAGAGTCAGTTCAAGGTCAGATGTCTAAGGACCACCTGGCAGAGATTCAGCACCCTGTAGTGATCCACAGAGCACTGATGGAGAAGTTCTGCAGTAACTTATACTATCTGCTGTAGCTGCATAATCGTACTACTGGGTGTACTGCTGATGCACATGTATGCCTTTGCAAAGGGTTAAACCACGTCTACATCCACAGTGTAAGATATTAACTAGATACTTGAAACTATGTCACTGTGCATAGTTTTTCAATGTTAATTCAAATGAAGTAATCCAGCTGGGAATAAAGAACGAGCAGAAGTGAAAAGGAGCATAGGAAAAGGGAAAAAAGGAAAAGAGGAGCACACTTTCAGTCAGAAGAAGTAGCTGAGGGAAAAAATATGTCTCATAACGAGGTAACTCATAACTCCACAGGATTTAGCTGTGGAGCCAGGTACCTTCAACTTCGCATCAAAGTTCACAGAAAGACAAGCTTCATTTTTAACTGAAGGAAACTCTTATTTTTCCATTTCCAATGTTTTCTCCATCAGTGTGTAAGTAAAACCAAGGCAGGAGTGTGTGACTTCCAGTAACAGTTACTGGAGGTTTTATCACAGTCTATAAATCTGTGGCCTATGCATCCGAAGATCTAAATTATGGAACAGCCATTCAGCCTGCACTGAAGGAGTATCTAGATATAACTCTCGTACATCAGTTCCTCAAATGCCACGTCACTTTCTGCAGAATGCAACATGGTGAATAACACCTCCAAAGGAAGATCAATGGATAGTTGAGCTGTTTCATCATATAAAGCTGTAGAATGATCCAAAGAAAGACCTGTCCTGGACTTCTGGCAACCTTTGTGACACACTTCAGAACTCCATTTGGAGATCATGCTTGAAACAGAGCCCAGAAAGCTGTGTACAGTCAGGTCAGGGATGAGCATAGGCTGTGATTTCCCGAGAGCTAAACGTGACATGATGTGACAGATGGGAGAGCAAAGGGGCTGTAAATTGTAGGAGGTAAGTGTCTATAACAAACTAAGCAACTATAGGTAGTGCCCATCTAAAGGCACACACACAAGCCGACCTTCAGGCCTACTGCAAAGCTTTGTGAGACTGGGCACGGTCTAAACTGCTGTGTAATCCCTGACAGTAGGATTACATATCAGCACGTATGGAGGATGAATCCAGGATTTTACCTCTCTTCATGACAGTCATGATAACAGGACAGAGAAGTAGCTCCTGACGAGTGCAGGGCTCAGATAAATGTTAGTGCTACTGCTACACTGTGTGAGTGATCTGACAGGCAGAACTAACACTGTGTGGATGGGTGGCCTGGTTTTGGCTTGGATAGAGTCAATTTTCTTCCAAGTAGCTGGCACAGTGCTGCGTTTTAGTGTTTAGTCTGAAAACAGCGTTGATAACACATCCATGTTTTAGTTGTTGCTCAGTAGGGCTCATCCAAATCAAAGCCTTTCGAGTCTCTCATGCTCTGCAGTGAGTGAAGCTGGGAGGAGGCAGAGCCAGGACTGCTGACCTGAATTAGCTAGAGGGATACTCCATACCACAGCACATCATGCCCAGTATAGAACCTGGGGGGAATTGGCTGGGAGGGGCCAACTTTCTGTTATTTCCCTTCTCATTATTATTATTATGAGTAGTAGTAGTAATATACTACACCTTATTTTAACTATTAAACTGTTTTTTTCTCAGCCCAGGGGTTTAACCTTGGTTATGATTCTCCCCATCCCAATGGGGGTAGTGAGCTGCTTTTGTGGGGTGCTTAATTGCCTGCTGGGTTTAAACCATGACAATGGGAAACTAATTCCTGACTTCCTGTTCTTAAATGCCTGTGTTGTGCTGAACTTGACAGTGCAAGAACATGACACCCTACCAGTCACCCCCATCCACGTGCTGACAAGAGGAGGGTTTTTCTGTTAATAGCACCACCATCAACAGAAGCAGCAATATTTAGAGATCTCAATCAACAGCAGCAGCAAAAGCAATGGCTCTTTGCTCAGAAGCTACTTGTTGAGCCAAGCAGGAGCTCAGCTAGCAGCGCTCTTGTTTTCAGTAGAAACCCATTAGTGATTCAGTGGGAAGGGCAGTGAAAATGATGGACGAGGAAACCAAAATCAAACCTTTCCTCAGTGAAGTGTGTTCACCAGCTAGAACCAGCTCCTCTCCATGCCTGCATGGCCTGAAGCTACCAAAAGTTCTTAGGGTACAACAGTCATGGTTTTCCAAGAAAGGAAGTTCAGGTCAGAGAGACACCTACCTGCTATGCAGATGTCTCTTCAGTTAATTCAAAGCAATCCTTAAATTCATAGCACTGGAAACACAGGAAACTACTGTCAGTGGGGTGTACTGATGACCGTCACAACTGTTAGCATTTCAAAGCATCCTCGTCTCTGAGTTTCATGCCAAAATTTTAATGTAATACAGAACTTAATAAAGCATTAGTGCTAAAAAATGCTAAGGATGTTGTAGTATCCTTGACTTCTACTGCTTTCCCCCATGCTTGGAAACATATACATCACATATATATACATGTTGAAAGAGTGTGTTTATTAGCAGCACATTGAGTATATAATTACAGCAAGTTAAATAGAGAACGCTGAGAATTAACTTTATGAGACAAAAGTTACTATTATAGTCATTATTAATATGAGTTACTTTTGTATATGACATCAAAAGACTTTAAAATGTGACGTTCGAGCACATAAAACCTTAGAGTCTGATGTAGTACTTATGTTTCCAGTGGTTTTGATGATTTCTGGGTGGAATTCACAGCAGCACTTTAGCTACACTGAAGGGTGAAGTGAAGGACTCACTACAGTGAGCTAGTTGAAGAGCTAAAGGCAGAGCTGACCAACTAACGCAGAATTCAGAGCAGTCAGCTGGAAGAAGTTTTCTTTCAGCCTCTACAGGAGTTCTTTGCCCCCTGAGATTTCAATGTGGGAAAGGATCTGCTTTTCAAAAGTGAGAAACAGGTCACAGTAGGAACATGCTTGGAAATATACCCATGGTTACAATTAGTCCCTCAAGCTGCTCTTCCCTTCTGTGGTCCTGAACTCCTAGTAAGACTCCTATTTCATTTTGGCCTATTATCACAAGAGCTCTGTGACTGGTGATACCGCTGCGACATACAGAGCAGCTGGGGAGATAGAAAAGTAGGACATAATGTCCTTGGGATCACACATTTCACCAGGCAGTATTTCCATTTCAAGCTACACCTCAACCACCACCATCTCCTCCTCCTCCATCTTCCAGATCTGGAGATACAGCCCATTTATTTGTTGGACAGCTGTGTCCAGCAAAGGGACTCTTCAATTCTTACATTTATTATCCTGGTAACAGAGCACAGATTACCTTTGTCGAATAGCCTCAGCCCAGGCATTAATGAACACTCCATGAAAACTTGAGAATACTCTTCTTTGCTCTTCACTCTTTTTCTTGAGTCTCATTCCAAGATGAATGCTGCGCTTCTTGTTGGGCAAAACAGGATATTTTAAATTTGCTTACAGTATAAATACAATTAGGAAAAAAAACCCTAAGTTAACCTAGATTTAAAAAAAACCCAAAAAACTATGTTTTTAAATTGCTGAAAAAAGTTTCTTTGCAAAGGTTTCTTCTAAACTGTAACCCAAGCCCATGCTTTTTGTATTCAGAATCCTCTCCGAATTCATCTAGTAAAGAAATAAGTGATTACTCAATGCAACATTAATAGAGGTAGTTTAAGCCGCCTCAGTTTAATAATTTGGGAGTTTAAACAGGATTAGAGAATCCAAAAAGGATGGAGTTGAAGAGTTCAATACTAAAAGCTAACTTACTTGTCAGCATCTCTCTGACAGAAGGCTTTGTCGTACGCAAACAATTACAGACAGATCTCTAAGCAATCTAACAGAATCTGTGCTAATTTTCTTCTGCATAACATGAAGGTGATGAGCCAAGACATTCCTGTACAGTTAAATCCCACAAAGAACACTCACAGTAAAATGCCTGTTCTTTTTCGTAATGCCCAGGACATCATAAACCTTTGTTGTAATACTGCTGAACAGGAGGCGATTCAATTCCACATCATCAGTTTTGTTGTAGTGCTGCATCCAGCCACACAAGACACCAGAGGGGCCATTCTCTCCTGCCTCCTCCCTTTGAAACACTCCACAGCTGAGGAAACACTCTCCTTGTCCCTCTTTGGTGTCCTCATAGAAGCCCTTCACCCTTCTTTCATATCCAGCCCTTAACCATCACCACGTCTCTGACTTTCCTGAAGGATTCACTAACCACCAAGCAGCAGGTTGCTCTTCAATCAGTCTGAAGTTAAAACTGAAGCACTGAAGCATGGCCTGAAACACAGGGGTTCTGTCTCCCTAGAGACTCCCTTCCAAACAGCAACTCAGCGGCTCTCCCTCGCAACAAATGTTTTAAGTGCTTTATAATTTGAACCCTGGCGAGCAGACATAGAAACACCTACCCCCTACAATTAAATAGGGCCTTTATGGTAAATGAACTCGGGGACAAGGATGATATTTTAACAGCAACATTCAGTTTAGAACACCTAAGTCAACACTGATAACAAGGATGTGCCGAGATCTGGAAGAAAGCTTTCATTGCCTGCCTGAAGGACTCTTACCTCACCTACTAAACTAATGAACATTCCCTCCGTGAACATTCCAACTTTCAAGCTTCTCCAGTCAACCTTCCAACAGCGACAGAACAAAGCTTTCTAATAACACAAGCTCAAAATATCCCCATCCTTCACGTTTTTAAGGAATTTGTGTGCGCAGGTCAGCTTGGAAGCCATAACAGAAAGAATCAGATGAACACCTCACTGCTACTACCTCGTTATCAACTAGTTTCTATTTGCTTTTAATATTCTTGCAGAGAATGTTTTTTCCGATTGGATAAACCCAAAGTACATAATCCTATCAGCTCTTGGGAATACAGCAGCCTGCTCAGTTAGAGTCCTACAAAGGTACCAACTGCGTTTCAAAGAAGCAAAAGCCCCTACGTATGACTATTTTAAACAACCTGTAGAGACAACATAGCAAATCATAGCCCCTCCCCTGGAGCAAACAATAATTTATAGCATTAATAGTCCTGAATTCCGCTTTTAACTGCTGTTTCTAAAGGTCTATAAGCTGCCTAAAACCAAAATTATGCAAAGGTAAACCTGTAGTTACTCAGAGCATGGAAATTCAATTACCCTGTACTTACTCTGCTCCAGCCGATAACAGCATCTGGTACTTCAGTTTAACTGAATGGTGCCTGGAGGCTTTGGGAAAAGCTCTGGGATAACCTAGGTGTACCAGAGGCCTGGGGAAAGACGTGGAGCAGCACTAGCCGGCCAGCCATCCCAAGAGAACAAACCCACCTCTTCAAATAGGTGTCACAGTAAGTCTGATTATAGGCTTCACAAGTTACAAAATTAGCTGGAAAATGTGGTGCTCCCACCCAGCTTCAGCAGGGGGAACAACTGCTAGGAAATGTGGCCCGTTAAAAGCACATAAAGCTGATGGCTGCAAACCTTTGCAGCTGCGCACTCCATGGTTTTGCTTTTGTCATTGTATTTTATCGAAAGCTATTCTGAGCCGCTGATTTACCATTTCAGATAACTCTTCATTCTTTATTCTTACCATGTCTTAGTGCCTGAGCCTATCCCAATTCCCCCCTGCTGCTGGTATCCTTATCCAGCCTTCTCCATTACTGGCTTTCATTCCTGGAGTACAGCCTTACAATAAGCCCTAACTAACAACATCGCAGCAGAAACCTCAGACTTTCGGATTTTTCATACTTGTGAGAACAAATGCATTCAAAGCAAACTGTGGCAACTAAATGTCAGCACTACACAGCTTCTTCCGAGTCCCAAATGATTCATTTTCAGTTATAGTTCAATCATTTTGACCCTGACTGTCCTGGAAAATTGCTGTGTGCAAGTTGATTGCCATTAAAGAAACCCATGTAACAAAATACTTCAGCTCAAATCACCACAGTTAGAGTGAAAGGTTGCCCATGCAGAATCATTGCAGGTTTCACAGTACACTTATTTGTACATAAGCAAAACATACAGGAGGCAGACACAGATGTGAACAATTGCAGAATCATTAGATGAACTATGACACAAATAAGTGCCTAACACACACCTGGCTTCACACCCTTACATTTCCCATTCTTTAGGAGATAAATAGATTCTTTAACTTTTTAATACTGAAGCCTACTAATTAGCTGCAACCATCATAGAAGCCCAGAATCATTTGGGTTGGAAAGGACCTTAAGGTCATCCAGTTCCAACCCATGGCAGGGACACCTCACACCAGAGCAGGGTGCTCCAAGCCCCTGTGTCCAACCTGGCCTTGAGCACTGCCAGGGATGG
>JAOEHY010017519.1:0-13041 GCA_025447955.1 Psilopsiagon aurifrons
GTGCAGTGCTGTGTTTTGGCTTTAGTCTGAGAACAATGCTGATAACACACCAACAGTTTAGTTGTTACTCAATAGCACTTCCCTGACCATGGACTTTTCAGTCCCTCATGCTCTGCAGTGAGGAGGAGCTTGAGAAGCCAGGAGGGAGCAGAGACAGGACACGTGACCTGAACTAGCCAAAGGGGTATTCCATACCACAGCACATCATGCTTGGGATAGAAAGTTGGGGGAGTTACCCAGAAGGGGCTGATCACTGCTTGGTCCAGGCTGGGTATCACTGGGTGCTGAGAAATTGTATTGGGCATCACTGCTGGTTAGTGTTGTTTTCTTCTTTCTCTTTTTTGGTTTTATATTTTCTTCCCTTGTTATTTCCCTTATCATTAGTAGTAATATGACAGTGTACTTTAGTTATTAAACTGTTCTTATCTCCACCCATGGGGTTTATATTCTTCCTGTTCTCCTCCCCCTCCCAACCCGGGAGTGAGCAAGTGGCTGTTGGTGCTGAGTTATCGGCTGTGTTTAAACCACAACAATCAGTCCAAAGGAACAGCAGAGTCCAGCAGCACACGCTCATAATAATCCCCTGGAAAAATGAGTGATATTTGCAATAGCCAGCTGCAGACATCAACATAACAGTAGGACCTGGCAAAATGGTGGTGCCTACTCTAAATGTGACCACTCACTCCAGTGACAATACTGACTAAATCTCCTATGACTTAGAGAAAAGCCTAGACACTTTGGTATACATAGGCACATCACTGAAGATTAAATATAAGAAAGATTAAATCCACTCGCAAGTCTTCTTGTTACTGGTCTGCAAGTTCTGTGCAGGAGAAACATGCCCAACTGGCACAGGCACACTGCTGAACTTTTCTTGAATTCCTCTTAACTTCTGATTCTCTCTCCAGATTCAAAGGATGTTCTGATTGTGACCTTACCTAATGTCTTGTTAGTGAACAAGACAGAGTTTGCTCAGTTTCTATTATGCTACATCACTCTCCCCATCATGTACAAAGACACAGTGTCATTTGTAGCATGCTGATCTAAAGTATCAACTTCAGTAGTCACAAAGTCACCTCATTGAATTGTTTCTTTTGCTTCTTAGTTTTTCTCCCCAAGAATAAAAAGAAAAACCAATAAAAGATGTGGGAAGCAACAACATTAAGAATAATTTCACATACTTCATTTATTCAGTTGTATGGGAGGAGAGAAGTAAGACAGCTACTGTAAAAAATAGTTGATTTCTCAGGTAATTTTTCTGCTTTGGGAAACAGGGTAGCGTATTTCATCCAGTTACAGAAGCTGTTCCTAAACTGTTAACTTGTTTGGTAAAGAGCTCTTTGATCACAGAAAGCTGCAAACAGCAGCATTACTGGCAGTGCAGCTGGGAACAGATTTGTTATTACCAGACTGATTTTTATTTTGTTTCTGAGATCTTATGACTAAAGCTATTTCTGTAGAGACTCCCAAATCCAAGCAAATGTAGTATGGACAAACATGCTGATGTTTATGATCTAATACGATGACAAGAACAGTGGAAGTTGTATTCTTTTGATAGCTCTTTATATTGATAACACTTAGATGCTCCTCTTTGTACACATCAGAAATTCTCCACATCCCATCATCCAGTTCTGGCAGTGGTCTTCATAAACTTAGTGTTACTTTTAGTCCATTGCCACTTGGCAATCAGGGACACAGAATAAAGAGGAAATACATGCTTTGAAACTTGGCCTTTAAATTTTAGGAAGTCAAGTCAAGCACTGCCATGCAAATCCATTTTTTCTGAACCCGTCCTCCATGTATGTGGCTGAGCTTCAATATTCGTACAGGAACAGGCACTCAGATACACAAACACAATAGTATCTTTCTGTTCACAGTTCCATATGCATGTTTATGGAAAATTTTTTGTTGTATAAAATGCTGTGTCTCCTTCCTGGTGTATGTACACCCTTCTGGCTATTGGCAGAGTGGTTTTGCCCAGCTTGATTTATACACTATGCCGACGGTTGTTAATCATGGCCACAATGTGTGACAGGTCCAAACTTTTCATCATAACCTCCATGAACTCGTTGTCTTTCCTTGCTCCCTCCACAAATTCTTCCAGAGAAAGCTCACCTGTGTTAGACACAGACCGAGGAAATTACAATCATGTCAATCCACATTTGAACAGGAAAAAGAGTACGGCAATCTAACTTTAGAGACCACTAATTATACATGCAGTGTTCTAAAGCACCAAGAGGCCTCAGAGAGTCTTTTTTAAATTCACATGAAACTTCCCCAACATCCAGGCTACTCCAGCTTCCTTTCCTTCCTTTCCCCACATCAGGGAAAGTGTATGTAAGAAAGAATAGAGGAAGTGTATAGCTAAAGAGTGGGATCATAGTGAGATCATCATGTAAATAAGGCTGTATTAGTTGCTTCCTTTTCAGCCTAACCTGTCGAGGTCCTAACCTACCCCGTACTTGCTGGTCATCATGTTTAAAAGAAGTGACAGAAGGGAGCTGTGGCAGGCAGAAAGAGGTTTTCTGTCCTAGGTCAAAAAGCCCCTGTGCAGGGAAGCAGCTTGGCAGAGTTCTTGTGGAATAACAAAAGCGCATGTCAGAAGATAATAAGCACATGAAGTAGCATGTATGTCTCAGGGACAAGCAGCAACTATCGTGGCCTTGACCAGCTTTTGACTGACTGGATCATAGCACTTCATGTGCCTGCTGTACTGCCTATAGCAGACCCAGTGAAGAAACTGTGAACTTCATTAAATTCCAGTTCTTCCTTTCTCAGCTGCTGAAATATTTAGGAGCAGTTGGGGACATCTGTTGATATTTCCCACTTCTACCTCTGACACCAGTTGCACAGCAACATACAAAAAGGAAAAAAGGAAAAAACAAACCCAAACCAAGCAAATCCACTCCAAAACCCCACTACCAAACTCATGTGGACAGAACACAGCTGAGACTTTGTGCAGGGGAAAAAAAAACTGTCATACTAATTATGTATGATGCAAGGAAAGAATGCTTCGCAAAATTCACGGAGAATGCATTCCTGGATGAGAATTTATATAACACACAAATATAAAATGAGGAGGCATAAAGTTCAATCAAGAAAGGAAGATATGGATGTCTCTCTGTAGCACAGAGACTGTTTGTATTGGATGATGTAGACAAGGACTATACCATCTCCATTCACATCAATTTTGTTGAAGACTCGGTTGGTGAACTCTTCTGCACTGGTTTCATGGTCACCTCCAGTAATAGCTCGAATAGCCTAAAAAAAAGAGCAAGAATAACAGGAAGTGTCTTATGGCTCCCAAAAAATGAGAGAGATTCCACTGCAGCCTGTCAGCATTGATTCAGAACAAGACAGTCATGCCTGGTACCTTCCCCATACAAATGAACCATCATCAGAGGTAAACACAGCAGAAATATTCAGGCCTTACAGCTGGCTCTGAAAGGTGCAAAGGGAGCATGGTTCTGAAGCACGGAATGAGCAGGGAAACTCAGAGGATCACCCTAAATCTGCTTAGGTAGCAGTTAAGCACTGCAGAAATGGCAGAATCAGGATCCACCCACTTGTTTCACTTTTCATTACCCTATGGTCCACCAAGGCCCATAAACACTGTCAAACACCCTCTGCATTTGACTTTATGAAATTCCTTTTTTATATGCTGTGATCATTTATTTCTATTCTTGCTTTTCCTATTTCCATTTATATACTGCTTCAGTAGACAAAGGTTAATCATTATTCATTACTGTTTACTACAATTCATCTTATTCATAACCATATAGTGAAGGGTTCTCTTTCTATGCCTTATTTTTTCCTTTGTTTAAGGATGTCCATGAAATGCCTGATTCCAGAGCCTTCATATTGATCCTAAGACTACTAATTTTCTGATATGTGGGTTCTTCATTCTTTTTCAAATGCTGTTTTACTAAAACTAAGTATCACCTCAGCAACTTGCTAAGTCTGCCAAAAAAGACACTGAACTACACAAAAGTCAAAGGGCAGTAAATTCATTGCTGTTATGGTTTAAGGCCAGCCGGTAACTCAGAATCACACAGCCACTTGCTCGCTCCCCGCTTTTTTTCCTCCCTTCCCCCACCCCACTCATGGAGGGATGGGGAGAGGAATTGAAAGAATGTAACTCCCATGGGTTGAGATAAGAGCAGTCCAGTAGCTAAGGTGTAACGCAAAACCACTACTGCTATCACCAGTAATAATGACGATAAGGTGAATAACAAGGGGAGAGAATATAAAACTAAGGGGAAAAGGAAAAGGAAACAATAAACACAAGTGATCCCAATACAATTGCTCTGACCGATACACAGCCCAACCCCAGCAGCGATCTGGGCCTTGTGGGTGACTCCCCCCAGTTTCTATACTGGACATGACATGCTGTGGTATGCAATACCCCTTTGGCTAGTTTGGGTCAAGTGTCCTGCCTCTGCTTCCTCCTGGCTTCCAATGCCCCTCTTCACTGGCAGAGCATGAGTCCGAAAAAGTCCTTGATTGGAGTAAACATTACTCAGCAACAACTAAAACATTGGTGTGTTATCAGCACTGTTCTCTGACTAAAGCCAAAAATACAGCACTGAACCAGTTACTAAGAAGGAGAAAAATAACTGTTACTGTGGAACCCAGGACAATTGCCACCAGTTATCACCCACTGGACTTATTTTCAAGAGCTCTATGTTAAACAATTAATACTTCTTGCTTCACTGTGATGTCTGTGTATTTCTATTGCAAGTTATTAGTAGGAGGCTGTATATTTTCGATTTGGTTTGGTCTCTCAATGCCCAGCACTAAAATTCATATCCAGATGAGAATTCATTGCTAACATATTTTTAGTGGT
The DNA here is from genome assembly GCA_025447955.1 of Psilopsiagon aurifrons. NCBI lineage: Eukaryota > Metazoa > Chordata > Aves > Psittaciformes > Psittacidae > Psilopsiagon > Psilopsiagon aurifrons. Next base: position 4,847 of record JAOEHY010017519.1, read on the forward strand.
TTTATTTGTGACAACGCAGGCTTTAAATCTTTATCATATCCGTTTTATGACTTATTCAGAAATATGAATTATTTAAGGTCATTGAATCTTTCCTGCATCTTTTCAGTTTTCCAGTATCTACAGATAATTCATTCTGAGACACTCATAAGGTCATCTTTATACCTGAAATTCCAACACCTTTCACCATAGCTATTTGTACACTTCTTGCTGTTGTTGTTGTTTAATTGACAGTCATTCTTCTTCAAACTATTTGCCAGAGTCAGAAGTGTTTTATTACAATGGCATTTATGAGCTGGTTCTAAAAAGCTAACTGGGAGTAACACTCCAACTACAATTTGCATGGGGAAAAGGAGATATGAAGAACACATTGCAGAGACCACAACTGACAGACACAGAGTCTGAAATCTTGGAAAGTGCAATTTAGGTCCTAGGCAGCTAAAAAAATGTATAGAGTTCACTACGCTGGAACATATGCTGTGGTGGATTATGAGATTGTGGGAAATTCTGCTAAAAGAAAGAATGCTGTTAAAGAAGGCCTCATCCAGGATCATCCATATGGGGAATAGCAAAAGTCTTACATGTGTGGTCAAATTTGTCTTCACAGAAAGAGAAAAAACACACATCTCTGCAGACTCACTTTAATGATGTTGAGCAATTCATGTCGATCAATGCAGCCATTGCCATCTACATCATAGAGCTTGAAATACCACCGCAATTTCTGCTCCATCTTCCCACGAAGAACAAGGCTGAGGGCAGCCACATATTCCATGAAGTCAATATATCCATCCTGTGGGAAAATAGAAACTGAATTGTGACAGGAACAAACTGAGGAAGTTTCTGCTCTGATGCTGTTTTACTATATTGCTCTCTAGATTCACAGCTAAAAGAAAAAGAAAACCAAAATTGATCAGATTGCTTCAAGCCCCATCCAACCTGACCTTGAATACTGCCAGAGGTGGAGCAGCCACAGCTTCTGTGGGCACCCTGTGCCAGTGCCTCAGCACCCTCACAGGGAAGAGCTCCTTCCTTATATCTAACTCAGCTTAAAGCCATTCCCCCTTGCCCTGTCCTTATAGGCCCTTGTCCAAAGCCCTTCTCCAGGTTTCTTCAGGCACTGGAGCTGCTCTAAGGTCTTCCCTTAAAGAGCTTTCTCTTCTCCAGGCTGAACCAGCCCAGCTCTCTCACCCTGGCTCCAGAGCAGAGCTGCTCCAGCCCTTGCAGCATCTCTGTGGTCTCCTTTGGACTCTCTCCAACAACTCCAGATCACTCTTGTGCTGTTGCCCCAGATCTGGATCAGGACTGCAGGGGGGGATCTCTCCAGAGCACAGCAAAGGGGAAAGATCCCCTCCCTGAGCCACTGCTTACACTCTGGGGGTGCAGCCCAGCACACAGGGGGTTCTGGGCTCAAGCACACACTGAAGCCAGGTTGTGAGGAGCTTCTCATGGCCAATGTGAACAATTCTCTCTCTGCCCACTAAAGCTGCCTGCCTATGGGCTACTGGGAGAGAAAACTGATCCAGAGCCCTGGCTGCAAGAAAAGTGGAAGGAAGTTCTACCTTAGATTTTCTGTACTAGTCTACTTTGTCACCGTGGAAAACTACTACTGTTTCAGCGAGCCATAGATCTTGTGTCCATTCCCTGGAAAAAAAGAAGTGACTGAAGATGTTTTTTAAAATACATAGAACATGATTTGACAGCTGGAAAAATTGCTTTGTATTTAGGTTTTTAAAAATCATATTTCCTGAATCTACAAAGAAACTTAAAAATCTGTTTCCTCTGAAAGAAAAATGCCAGGCAGTAAAGGTTCATAATCCCTAGACTTAACACTGACTAAAATTTGAAGTGGTTAAAAAGAAACAACAACAAAAAAATGCATTTCTGTCAAAGATTCTGAATAAATGCTTCAACAAATTACAGAGCATAAAAATTAAGCTTTCATTTACTGAGGTATTTAAACAAAGTCAGGTGCCTTTCCAGAATCAATATAAATAAATAGCTACTGCAGGTGGGCTAGCAGAGCACTGCTGCTTCACAGCAAGCATCATGACATTTTCAAATACTCATCCAGGATCACTGTAGTATTCCCTTTACATGAGTTTTTCACAACTTCATTGAACAAAGTCATGGAAAACAAAAACAGCTCCAAAGGTGACAAGAAGGGCATGAGTGTAATTTTTAAAATAACTTTATTGAAAAATTGTCCTTTTGGTCCTCAACATCTGAAGGTCCAGGCAGCAGGTGATTCTATCCATCCTCATCTGCATTACAATAGAGTGGCTCTTCCTCTGGGTGCTGTTGTTCCTTGCCCTTGTTTATGAAAGGAGATTAGATTAAGTGGCTGTTACAGGCTAGGATTAACTGAAGTAGGGTCCACTACATCTCCACTAGTTGTCACAATCTTACTTTGTTTCCCTTGAGATCACTATCGATTTATTTAGAAGATATCTTTTTATGACCAAATTTGAATTTGAGAATCTTTTTAAAACATTGCTTACTGCATAACTTGAGGCTTACAGAAGTTTGGGATGCATAACATCCTTGAGCAAATTTTGAAGTCCTTAAATATCCCAAGAAATGGGAAAAGTAAAGGGAAAGACTTGTGCAAGAACTGTAAATGCATTTGCTTACTTTATTAAGGGTGGTGAGGCACTGGAATGGGTTGCCCAGGGAAGTTGTGAATGCTCCATCCCTGGCGATGTTCAAAGCCAGGTTGGACAGAGCCCTGGGTGGCATGGTTTAGTGTGAGGTGTCCCTGCCCATGGCAGGGGGGTTGGAACTGAATGATCTTAGGGTCTTTTCCAACCCTAACTACTCTACAATTCTATGATTTTATGATTAAACTGTTTCTCATCACTATCATCATCCAGGGTACAAAGAATGTCAAGATTAGAAAGGATATTCTTTAGATGTGCAGTCATTTCCAGTCATTACATCCTCCAGAAGGTTTCAGCTACCCTAATGGAGCCTGGCTGCTCTAAGAATTTTTTAATATTCCTTAGAATTCCTTAACACCTTATGTCTTCTCACATGTTGTCCAAACCAATGTTCTTTGCTCAGTGCCTGGGCTTTCCTTCTTCAAAACTGACCCTGTGATTTCTCACCTGTTTCATGCGTCTCTGTGACATGCTCCTTCCTGATTCACAGACATTTGCTCCAGCCATTTCAGGACTTTGGAGCTGAGAGCAAAGCTGAATTATCAAGGCCACCATAAAACCAAATTTCTCTGTTATTGACATTACAGGCCTTCAAGCATAGGCTTGAGTATATATGGATAAAAACAGGCAAAAGTGAGGGTCATTGCATGCTTAAAGGAATTACAGGGGCTACTGGTTCTTACCTTAAAGACAGCCTCTCACAGTGAGGAATACTACCTACGTCCTAGCTCCTGTTCGCTGCTATACCTCCTAACACTGAGGAGAGCCACACTGATCGTCTGCCCAGTCTGTCTGCAGTGTGAATTTCAGATGCCAAATACCTGGAAGTTAATTCCTCTGTGAATGCAATAATGATTTGTATTGGTTTTGATTCCTGTAGTCTCTACTACCTAATACAGATACTTTTTGAGTAATAAGAACATATACGAATGATACTGAAATCTCCTTTTGTTAGTATTTTGCTAGTCAAATAAGGCCAAGTCAATTAATAAACAATAAGGAATTCTCAAAATTCAAGGATGAATTTGCACAAGGTGGTTAGATAATAATGTGTTATTGTGGTTATGTCATCTATGTCATTATTACACACATTCATTTGCTCCTTGCATTTAGCTAACTTTATGTTAGTGTCCCTCAGTGTCTTTCCACACTAAAGTTTGCAAGAGAAAATGAAGGACTGTAAAAGTGCAGGAGTTGGTTCACTTTTAAGAAGTATGCAGCAGTTAATCTTGCAGGAGAACTCACCTTATTCATATCAAATGTGCGGAACATCTGCTCAATGTACTCATTGGCCTCTGGATCCAGCCCTCGAAGCCCGAAGAATTGTTTAAATTCATGCTCTGTCAGCTGTCCAGAAGGACACTCCATCATGAACTTTTTGTACCAGTGGTGGATCTCAACAGCCTGTAGATCATCCACTGTGGAGGTGCTGTTGTTCCCCATATGTATATGTGATCAGAAAAATGATGCTACAGGAATGAGCCTCTTCCTCCTGTTGCTCTCACAGCACTGCCTGTCTGCTCCTGTCCACGTTTGACATTAGTGTCGGTTAAGTGGGGGATCTAACTCTAATCTGCTTAGAGGACAATTTTCAAACCTGAAAGTTTCAATGATACTGTCTTCTTAGAATGGAAAGGAGGTGCAAGATAATCTAGCAAATCCCTGCTATTTCAGGAGCCAAATCGGAAAGGGTGAGAAAGTTAATCAGACACTGGCTTCAGGAGCTATAGTGGTACACTACTCTATTTTTAACCTTGGTATAATTGAAGGTAAGAGGAAAAATCTACAATATGTGGGATTTTAGGTGAAGGAAAAATCTCCTCTAGCTGGGTTTGAGAGTCTCTTTTCCCAAATACAAATGATGGATAACTTAGTGTATAGGACCAGAAAGAAGCAGCTTATCATAATGTTAGGCTATGTGCAAAAAAGCTTGTCTTCACACACACAAAGGGACAATGGCAGGTGGGGAAACCCAAATAATGCCCTGACCTGCCTAATCCCAGAATCACAGAGGAGTGCAATCAACCCACAAAAGTCTCATTTGCACAAACATGAAGAAGCAAAAAGAGACAATCACAAGCTGAGGGACCCAAATAACCCAGTAGAAGAAATGAAGCCTCTGTCCCGGCTCCTTCTAAGGCTGTCATAGGGGTGTGGGCCTAGAAGTGATACCTATCACAATGGGTCAGTGGGAGAAGTTGTCAGAATACCTTCTAGCCGAGTGGGGTTTCTGTCTAGAAGTATGGGAAACTTTGCTGAGTGCAAGGGAAGAGCATTTGGAGATTGCACAAGTTATAATGGGAGGTTTATGGAAGGAACCAAAGACCGGGAAAGGGATGGATCTAGGTGGTTTGGGGATGAATAAACATGGGAAAATGCACTGCTCAGACTTCTCAAAGTCTTTATGAGCAGATCCTCCTGGAAAAATATGCTCAGGCACATGAACAATAAGTAGGTGGCAGGTAATAGCCAACATGGCTTCACCAAAGGCAAGCTGCCTTTCTATGACAGTATTGGTCATACTGAAGTGAATAGACAATTGAAGTGAATAGATAAGTGAATAATGACTGATGTCATCTGCCTGCAGCTGTGCAAAGTTTGACATTGTTCCACACTGCTGAGATATTAATTATTTAGCAGCTTCTTCCCTGGCACATATGACATCCTTGTCTCTAAATTGGAGAGACATGGATTTGATGGATGGATCACTTGGTGGATAAGGAATTGGTTGGATGATCACACTCAGTGAGTTTTGGCCAGTGGCTCAATGTCCACATGGAGACCAGTGATGAGTAGTGTTCCTCAGGGGTTGGCACTGGGACAAGCACAGTTCAGCATCTTTGTCAGTGACATGGACAGTGGGATCCAACATCCTCAGAAAGTTTGTGATGACAACAAGCTGTGTGGTCCGGTTGACACACTGGAGGGAAGGGATGGGATCCAGAGGGACCTGGGCAGGCTGAAGAGGTGGGACTGTGTGAACCTCATGAAGTTCAACAAGGCCAAGGCAAGGTCCTGAACATGGGTTGAGGCAATCCCAAGCGCAAACACGGGCTGGGAGAGGCTGGAATGGAGCAGCCCTAAGGAGAAGGACTTGGGGTGTTGGGTGAGGAGAAGCTCCCCATGAACACACAGTGTGCACTTGAACCCAGAACTCCCCTGTGTGCTGGGCTATATCATAACAGGTGGCCACGGGTCGAGGCCTCAACCCTCTACTCCGCTCTGGTAGTGTTGTGTCCAGACTTGTGACCTCCAGTACAAGAAATGTATGCCTGTTAGAATCATAGAATCCCAGACTGATTTGGGTTGGGAGGGACTTTAAAGCTCATCCAGCTCCACCTGGCCTTGAATCTCATAAAGCTCATCCATTGAATCTCTTAAAGCTCATCCATTCATCCTGGCCTTGAATCCTGCCAGGGATGGGGCAGCCACAGCTTCTCTGGGAACCCTGTGCCAGCGCCTCAGCACCTTCACAGGGAAGAGCTGATGCTCAGAGCTCATCTCAGTTTCCCCTCTGGCAGGTTAAAGACATTCCCCTTGGCCTGTCCTTACAGGCCCTTGTCCAAAGGCCCTCTCCAGGTGTTTGCAGCCCCTTTAAGTATTGGAAGACTGTTGCAATGTCCCTCTTGTTGTGAATCCCCAAGGCCAGCACAAACATTAACAGCCAATTTCTTTATTGTGCTCATTGATGGGAGATAGGCAAGCAGTGCTGGGTGCATGGGGAGTCATCACTCCACCTAAGTCTCACACAGGGGGTTAAGCAAGCAGACATTTATTACACACAAACATGCATATTCAGTAGGTTCCGGAGAGAGCAGTGGGGGATATTACAATTAGTTTCCCCTCCCTTTTGGCGCTTGTGCACTGCCCTCCTCAGTCATGGGCAGAAGTCTTCAAGATGAAGTAAGTAGTTTTCCTCAGGCTGCACTTTTCACCCCCAGCATGTCTGAATGCCCCAGTCATAACAACCAACCAAAAACCAGCCGTGTCTGCAAGTCTTCTGACAGCTGGCTAAAATCCAGAGCTGTGTTATCACCCTTCCAGCTTGAAGCACAAAATCAGACTCCACAACTCAAGGAGAGTTATAAAGCAGGTATGTTTATTACGGTGCCTGGTGCAAGGGGGATCACTCCTCCTAACTTGCACACCAAGGGGTTAAGCAAGTAGATATTCATTACACTCAACCATGCATATTCATTAGGTTCCCGAGAGAGTGGTGGGGATATTACAATTAGTTTAGGTACTCATTATTATAAGTCTCTTCCCTTTTGGCGCTTGCACACTGCCCTCCGTTGGTCGTGGGCAGGGGTCTTCAAGATGAAGTAAGCAGTCTTCCTCAGGGTGCACTTTTCACCTTTGGCACAAGTTGGATGCTCCAGTAATCCCAATTAGCTGAAACCAGCCGTATCTGCAAGTTTCTGAGAGCTGGCAAAGATTTAGAGCAGTGTGACCTTCGTACAAAATTTATTGCAAGCAGGACAGGATGGACAGACAAGGAGTATCCCAAGCTAGCAGATGTTCGGGAGGCACTGTCTCCAAACTAACTGATAAATTAGAAGGATGGTAAGAAAACTCACTGATTAGAAGGATGAAAAGAAATGATTCACTCTCGTTAGTAAGACTACTAAATTCTGTTATCACACCACAGACTTACAGCTCAAACCTTATTCTCCATCTTAGACCTAAGTTAAATTAAAAGTGTTTTAACTCTCTGTTTTCCAGGCACTTGCTTTCCTTGTATTACAGCGACAAGCAACACCAGATGGGCAGACAAGGAGCACCCGAAACTAGCAGATTTATGGGAGGCACTATTTTCAAACTGACCAACAAGGAGAAGGGCTACTAAATCTTGTTATCACAACACATTGTTTCCCAAGTTAGGCTAAAAACTGATTGATAAGTAGATGGTCCATTATCACTTCACAGGCTTATAACACAAACACTGTAACAAGGCTATTATCACTTCACAGACCTACAACACAAACATTGTTCTTTAAGTTAGAAGTATTTTAACCCCATGTTTTCTAAACACTTGCTTTTTCTTATATCCAATAAAGTTAGGGATGGCAACTTCTTTAGCTATGTGGATGTAACTCCTCAGTCTCTCCTATAGTTATTCTGCCCCATATTAATGGTTTCTTGACTTTCTCCACCATGTTTTGAAAAAAACTATCACTTCTCTATTCTCTTTTTAACACGAATCAGTCTAGTCTATCACACACTGTTATAAGGTTAGAGCAGGTCCAAAGGAGGTAATGGAAGTGGTCAAAAGGGTGGAACACATCTCCTGTGAATAAACACAGAGATGGCTGGGGCCATATAGAGGCTTCAGGGCTACCTTCTGCAGTCTTTCACAATATAAAGGGGACAGAAAGAGCCTTTTTACCAGGGCCTATAGTGACTGGAAAAGAGGCACCGGTTTTAAGCTGGTAGCGGGCAGGTTCAGCCTCGACATCTCTAGAGCCATTCAGAGCCACCCGGATCGGGCCTTAAGTAATGAGGCACGGGGCGGCGGGCTGACACCGCAGCCAGGCTGCGCCG
>JAOEHY010017520.1:0-46866 GCA_025447955.1 Psilopsiagon aurifrons
GATGCTGGGGAGGGACTCTTCATTAGGGACTGTAGTGATAGGACAAGGAGTAATGGGTTCAAACTTAAACAGGGGAATTTTAGATTGGATGTAAGGAAGAAGTTCCTTACTGTAAGGGTGGTGGGGCAATGGAATGGGTTGCCCAGGGAAGTTGTGAATGCTCCATTGCTGCCGGTATTCAAGGCCAGGTTGGACATAGCCTTGGGTGGCATGGTTTAATATGAGGTGTTCCTGCCCATGGCAGGGGGATTGGAACTAGATGATCTTAAGGTCCTTTCCAGCCCTACCTATTCTATGATTCTATGATTACCACTGGGCAGCAGTTAATCAGCCCCTTCAACGATGAGCAAGTTCAGAAAGTGCTAAATCCCTCCTGCTTCTGCACACAGACATGCCTTTTGCCTCCCACCTCACTTTTGTTTGAAAAGAAGGTGGAAAATAAGCCTGTCTGAACTGACACACCAAAGCTTTCTGTAGAGGCTCTGAGCAGTCTATTGCAAAGCTTGAAGCCAACTATGCAAGTAGGTCAACGCACATCCTGCTATGGGGAAAAGCATACCCTTAAATACAGAACAAACAGAGGGTAGTGGAAGATACTGACTATTAAGGAGGGAATCACACAAAAAAAAAGCAACAACAACACAGGGATATGTGAAATTCTTGGTTCACTTTCTTGTGACAGCCAGTGCTGGGGTTTATTCGCGGTATGAAGAATGCTAATGTGTCCTTACGAGTACACAAATATCCCTCACAGGTGTAACTTTCAATATTATTCCTCAAGCAGTGCAAAGAAAACATTTTCTTTACCAGCACAGTATTATTGCTAGCAGCCCTGAGATGGACCATGGAGATGCTAATGCCTGTCTGGAGTCAGATCCTAGAGGTCAGAGAGACTTCAGGTGAGCATGCATCTTCTGCAGAAAACACGCAGCGGCCTTCAAATCACAACTGGTCAAAGCAAAACCACTCTTTGGGAGAAGGTGCATAATAGCAAGTCACTTGTAGCAGGTGTTACTCTTGTTTCTTGATATGAAAAACACAGTGATACTACATCTGAGAGCAGGTAAAAATCAAGAGTATAAAGTGGCTGGAAAACTTATCCCTTCAGAGGAACACATGCCCTTTTGCCATTACCCTACTTATAACAACACTAAAAGCAATGATGGACTTCAGTAAAAGTGATAGGCACACACTAACTGACAAAAAAGCAGCCAATATATGAATAAATGTACTTCTATATGCATTCCTGTGCATACATGTATCTACTTAAATTTCCAAATTTAAACCATAGAACTAAGGATATCACATCAACAAAAACGGTGTAGCAATTATAATAGTTGTGTGAAGATGGTTCCAGCATAACTTTTTTATTTTATTCTCTAGTCACCAAAGACCAGTTGTTTTACCTCTTGATATTAAGCAATGCCCAAGGTATCCCAGTGGGAGTGTTGAAAGCAGGTAGCAATTTCTCTCCAAGCTCCACTGCCTTTTTTCGGAAAATCTGAAAGTTGAGAAGAAACAAGGTGTTGGAAAATGCATTATTGCTCCTACTACATTAATTTAGATAATACCATTATTAAGTGTATAGCAGAAGTCATCTCAGTAGAATGAAGCATCCCTCCATTTTTAGTGACGCCAAAGGAACAAAGCAGCATGACTCATTTTCCATTACACACAGTAATGGAAGTGAGTGGAGAACTCACACAGCAGGATCGTGCAGTGATGATACCCAGATGACCTGCATCTGCCATGACTAGCATCAAGCCAGAGGCATCAGTGCGGCTGGATCGGCTCTGGTTTGTGCAGAGCTGCTTGCACACTGCCTGCTGTGCCTGCCAGGTACTCCAAGGTCAGAGAGGGGGTTGTTCTCCAGGAATGCTGCTAGACTCAGGCTGGCTGGTAGGCAGGAGGCATCTCCTCACACAGCATTAGGGATGCAGCCATGGAAATGTCACCTTTGCTCTGTGTGAGGTTTATTAATGGTGGCTAAGCATGCCGTGGGAACCCGGGCTGGATTGCTGTGTGCCTGCCATACTGTGGATGTGCTGCATGGGCAGTCTGCAGCCAAACCACATCACCCCCCCCCTCAGAAAAAAAAAAGAAGAAAAACCAGTCTTTAGGGACTTGTTGTATACAGCCAGCTTATACCCAGATGGCATCAATGCCATGATTCATAAAAAAAATTGGAATATATCCCTGCAGGTAACTGAGACTTCACTTAACTTTAGCATCTAAAGTGTTCCAGGTTTCATCTTAAAAATGTGAAGCAGTAAGACCCCAAACACTTAACATATGCCCACAAATTGGCAAACAATATAACATGAGGAACTTTTGTATCCACAGTAATAGTTACAAATCCAGAGCAAAGAGAATTTTGCTCTCCTTCAACTACCAGCTCAGCTCAAGTTACATTAACCTGACTTTTAGAGCACTAAGTGCTCTAGTAAAATAGTTTTTAATTAGAAGCAATATTGTTCCAACTTAAATATAGAAACCTATTTAGTGATTTCAATATGCGTATGTTCAAGGCCTATCTGCTTGGAATTGCACTGACATCCTATGCAATGCTGAAAGGGATTATCCCAGGTGTAGCAGCGAAGATAGCAAAGTCACCTTCATTGTTCTCCCTTTCTAATAACAGCTTCTTTCAATTACTTTTTTCTCTTCTCAGACATATTAATGATGAATTTTTATTTATGTATAAGAAATCAACTTGTACATCTGCTGCATCTCACAGTGTAGCAAAATACAGTAATTTTTTTTAGAAGGAAAATAAATGCACTTCCCTTTGTTGAAATTCACATCGTCCACCTCACAAGCTTGTCAAGGTCCCTCTGGATGGCATTCCTTCCCTCCAGCATATCAACTGAACCACACAGCTTGGTGTCATCAGCAAACTTGCTGAAGGCACACTCAATCCCACTGTCCATGTCACCAACAAAGATGTCCCAACACTGACCCCTTAAGGACACCATTCATTACTGGTCTCCAACTGGGCATTGAGCCTTTGAGTGCAACTCTCTGCATGTGGCCATCCTGATAATTCTTTATCCACTGAGTGGTCCATCCATCAAATTGATGTCTCTCCAGTTTAGAGACAAGGATGTCATGCTGGACAGTGTCAAACACTTCGCTCAAGTCCAGGTAGGCAATGTCAACTGCTCTGTCCCTGTCCATCAGTTCTGTAGCCCCATCATAGGAGGCCACCAAGTTGATCATGCATGATTTGTCCTTGGTGAAGCCATACTGGCTGTCACCAACCACCAATCACCTCATTTTTCATGTGCATTAGCAAGGTTTCTAGAAGAATCTGCTCCAAGATTTTGCCAGGCACAGAGGTGAGGCTGGCTGATCTGTAGTTCCCTGGCTCATCCATTTTCCCCTTCTTGAAAATAGGGGTTATATTTGCCTTTTTGCAGTAGTCAGGAACTTCACCTGACTGCCATGATTTTTCAAATATGATGGACAGTGGCTTAGCAACTTCATTTGCCCACTCCTTCAGGACCTAGAATTTTCTTGTGTATTTTGTGCACAAGACCGAGGGCCTTGTACACATAAATGGATGTAAAACACTGGAATAATCATGTTACCCATAGAAAAACCTCTAGACTACCCCAGAGTAACTTTACATGACACAGATCTCAAGATTTCTGTGGCAATAGGCCATGATTAAGAATTACAGTAGAAGGTATTCTGAGGGATGTTAAGTCATTTGAAGCTGAATTATGGCTGGAGCCAGAAAACATTTTAAGTGGATTGCCTGTGAGTGCTGGGAGAAACTTGAAGCAGGGCAGCAAGGAGTGCTGGGAGAAACTTGAAGCAGGGCAGCAAGGAAAACAATTTGCTCAGAAATCCTATCATAATCCACGTTATTTCTGACTCCCCTGCTCACTGATTGTGTGGATTCTGCTGAGAGCCATGGATTTGTGATCTTCATTCAGCACATAATTCAGACTCCCTGAGGGTTAAAACCTTGAGGGACACTCAGAAATGTTTGGTGCAGAATATAATAATCTTTTAGTAGATTTCCCTGAGAGAAGCAAGGAACCATAGCCCACCAGGAGCATACAAACTTTCCCCTCATTACACTACCTTGGTCTGTTGAACCCAAACCTACACTTTGCTCTTTCAGCACAAGAGAGGTCTCTTCAGCCTTTCACTATATATGGTGCAATCAACTCATCAGCTTACCTTAGTATCTCTACCCTGAAACACCGAAGTATTAGCAGGAGAACAGTTACAATGACCCTCCCAAGCAATGGGCACACAAAGACCTTGAATTTCTGTAGAAGCTCTTGCTGTGCAGGGTAAAACCCTATATTTTGCTACAGATGAAGAGAGTAGACACTGTAATTTAAGCGGTGTGGTTAAAGGTGCCATATATACTCTGTTTAGATGTGTATTTAAAGATAAAAGGAGGTCTCCCTTTCATAAAGCACATACATATTTAACCACAGCAGTGGCAGCCAAGCTCAGTAACTGCTGTACCTTACAGGATGTATTATTCCTTCCTCATTAAAAAGATTACATGCAAACTCAGAAAGAGGTAAGTTACAATTATTGCTTCTGGACAAAAGCATAACACTTTAGTATCTTAGTTAAAGATTTGATGTACAGCAATAATGCTTTACTTTCACATTTCTACCAACTCACATTTTTTTCAATTATATTGTATTTCTCTTAGAAATTAACAACCTAATCGATTTCTTTCAAAATAAAATTGCCTACTTCATGGAAATGTCAAAAAGAATGGTTATCAAAAAATAAACACATCCGATATGAAGGGCTAATTTAACATGGCTGAATGACTCCTAAATCACTATTAAGCACAACAGTGTAGGCAAGTAGGACAAGAATACACCATCACTCTGAATGACTGAACACCATGATAGCAACCTCATGCAGCAAAATAGTGCTCTTCAACAAGGGTAAAAGGGTGAAGATTAATAAAGCAACCACTTTATTTTTCAGTTAGCAGCTTTAACAGTTGAAAAAATTGCAATGGGAAAAACAGGTACTATAATTATTGCACACGTTCCACAGTTCTCACCATCTTTTTCTTTTGCAGAAACATCCAATATTGAACAAGAAATAAATATTGCACTGGGTAAAATATTTGTCTTTTTCAGATAATAAAAGTAAATAAAGAACAGGAACTTCTACTTGATATCTCTATTGCCAACAGGAATTTCAACTTTTTGCCATGCCGTAATCTCTCCCTACTATCACTCAGTAAAGTCATTTTTCAGCACGCAAAAAGTATGACAGCCATTTCTGAGATGCACAAACTAAAGGCAGAAATAACAGAGTATGAAACTGAGAGACATTATATATAATAAAGGAAAAGTTCTACAGCAAAATTTCCCATGACTGGTTATTTTGAAAGGCTTTAGGACTTTTCCTGGCCTCTCCTCATGGATGCTCAGCCAGCAGTAACAAAGGCTTATTTACACAAAGTACTGGATCAGACCTGGCAGAAGCTATCACAACCCCGTGCCCTCACCCACCCTTCATCCCACACTTAGTTCTCACAGTTTAAGTATTTCCTACAAGTCTTAAAGTCTACAAACCACTCCCAAGACCTTTATGACTTGCACTGCTGCTCTATTAAGATCAAGACTGTACACTTTTTAAGGAAGAGGGACTGTGGAGCTATTTACCTGACATATCAGCTGTCCCTTTATCAAGTGATGCAATGAGCAAGCCACGCTGTCAGCAATCCCTTATTTTAAACTGAGAATTCAGAGGAAAGTACTATGGCTGCCTTTAAAAAGAAGCCAAACCACTAAAAATTGCACTGACATTTAAATCAACTAGATATTATACTGCATCAAAGAAAATTATTCTAAATGAAGCAGTGTGATGCAGAATAGAAATAACTGAAATCACTCAATACTTGATCACTGTGTAACACCATAAGCTAAGGTAGGATATTAAATGTTTTCTTAAGCATTTCTTTCTAACCTAGTTTTTGCCAGAAGACAGAATTTGGATGTGAGGTAATCATTCTTGTTAAATTCAAAGTATTATTAATATTTTTTTAAGTATGCAACTTATAACAAACCTGTATAATATTGATTCACACTGTGTGACAGTCCTGTGTAAAGAGGACTCATAGTACAAGTACGCAGACCCCTTCACACTCTGCGGTCCTACTCAAAATTTGCACTAAAGCAAATTAGATAGTCGCTACAGTCGTAAAATAGATTATACAGAAGATGGAGTTAGTACATTTTCTATTCAGATGTACACTTATATTAGTAGGCTGTGAATTGTTAGTTAAAACGAGCTCAATGCTCAGTAAAGCAGCACCTTCTTTATCCTTTGAATTAGCCATCTCAAGTGCCTTGCACCCACAAGTCACTCCAAGCCATCACCATTACTCCAAGCTGTCAGTGCTAATACATAAACAAGAAATGCTGTACACACTTGGCTTCCCTTTTACTGTCCGTTCCACAGGCAATGCACATACCAAGCCAAGAGGCAAAACATTATTTTCTCACTCTATTAGACATTCTTAATTGTTTTTTAAGTACATAGAGATATTTTTGGTCTTCATGAGAGAGAACAAACTAACTTGGGAACTTCCCCTACCAGACAAGCATTGCACAAGATGCTAGAAGGCATGCTTTTTCACAACACCGTACCTAAGGATGTTGTAAATCCCAGTGCCAGAAATCTTCCACTTCCTCAGGAGCTATAATCTGCATCTTTCATTCTAGTTGGACTGCTAGCATTCTTACTGAAAAAGGTACGGAAAGTAACCACTTTTACATATACAGTACTTCCATCAGCAGTTTTCCTACAGTAATTGGTTTTTTTCTAATAAAAATTTCCTTTTTTTCTTTTTTCTCAAATATGACCTTAATTCAGTGAGGCACTCGTACTTACAAAAGTAGGTTGGGCATGCGATTTTTTTTTTGTTCTGCTCACTTTGTGCCATTTATGAAAATGCACAGGTTTGTGTGTGAATTAGGACACAAAGAAGCTGTGATTTTAATGAACCATGCTTTCCAAATACCCACTTAATTTAAAGCAGTCACTGCCATTCTCTATACAACCTTGTGTCATGCAGATACTGAAAGTGTGTTTTGTGATTTTTGTTTTTAAATGGCTTTACAGAAGTATTTTTCTTTTGAAACAGATTGTTAAAAGAGGTCATACATCCAGAATTGCTTGCTCTTGGCTAGAAGATCCAATCCCACAATCAATCAGATTTTACAAATGTGTCCATTATCAAATCTTGTTTAAGGTAAACAGTGTTCTCACAGAGAAATGAAGACCTGCCTGCACAGATGCAACTGCAGGGCTAAGACCAGAGATGTCATCTGGTGAGCACTGGCTTGTTATAGTGCAAGAATGTTAACTCTTCTGCATAAACAAAAACATTTCCTCTGGCTGGAATGACAAACCCCTTTGAAAATGTTGGATTACCTCATCATAGATTTAATTGCTGTTGCTAATCAGGAAGAAAAGAAAACACAGGAAACAAAGAAACATCTTGAATTGCGTATGAGGCACGTCTAATTAAAAAAGAGCGTAACATGGTACAATATCATAAATCAAAGAGCAGCCAGAATCCTGCCTTAAAAAGTCCTCCATATGACGGAATCCAGAAAATAAATTTTAACATCAAAGGAAACAATCTTTTTTTTTCCAATTCACAAAGACATTTTCTTTACTTTTCTAATTATGTCAAATTAAACATCTTTCATTTTTATATTATATTTATAGATGGAAACTGACAAGCCACTAAGTAAGATTTATTGCTTTTCTTCCCGTACCTGACTGCCTTTCCCAGTAGGGTAAGGAAAGAATATTTCAATGCAAAAGAAGGAAAGGAGAGCAGAAAAATGAACAGGGACAGGCCGCTTTGCTGCTCTTTAGAACACTGAATAGAAATCCTTTCAGTGTAACAAATGTTGATTTAGGTTTAAAGCGATCTGCCAACAACAGAGAACTCTTTTAGAAGAACTTGATCCAATATCTTCTACCCTGAAAGACAACCAGGATTTTTGCTATGTTTGCATTTGTTTCATTTTTACAATGAAGAATTAGAAATGCTACAAAAATTGTGGCACTCCACCTAACAAAACAGAACACTTGAAATACTGTAAGCCAAATTCTTCCACTACCTTCAATACAAAGTGATACCACACCAAAGTATCATGTTTGAAACTATTTCCTGTAACATGTTTTCAGTGTTTATGACACCTGGGTAAGTTACCCAGCTGCTGGCATTAATTTAGCCGCAATTACTGCTTTTAGAATTACTGTCACCTTGACACTAGCAGGTGGTTTTGAGTTTAATTTCATTCAGCTCCCACCTTCACCTGGCTGAACCAAGTCAGTTATGAATTATCTGTGCTATAAGGTGAGGAGATAGTTAATAACATTCCTGGAAACAAATGTTATAATGGGTCACATCAGTGTGGAAACCAGTACCAACAGAAGGAGCTCAATGGACTTTATTTAGGACTTTCAAGCCACAGTAGTATTTATTGTACACCAAGATCCAGAAATGCTGAGAACGTGTTTTCATCATTTGCTTCAGAAAACAGCCTGGGTCCAAGATGAGCTTGCTAGCTCTGAGCCAGCCCTGGTCCTGCTGGACCTAAGCGGGGCATACATGATATGCCACACCAATGCATGACCCCACAACCAGTCCCTGGCTGCACCCAACCTCATGTCTTCTTACCAGGATACAGAAGAGGACAATGCATTAAAAATGAGTGGCTCTGCTTGAGGCTACACCTACAATGGCCGAAGACAAGTCAGAGCTAACTAGCATGAATGTACATGCTGACATCAGAGTCAGCATCATGCTCTTCAGCACTCTGCATGTTGAGGAGGCTTTCTGGTTTTCGAGAGTAGACTCAAAGTACCTTTGCCCATCCATACTACTTTGCTCAGAGCTAAGAAGCCTCCCCTCAATACCCAAGACTAGAAGGTCACTGATGGCTGAGCAGAGCAGGTCTGGCTCTCCCTGGGTTGCACTAACCTGAAGTTCAGAAGGTTGTCTGGAAGTGGGAAGTTCCCCTACAGAGGCAAGGTGGTGCTAAAGCATCCCACACGGACTGTGCTAATCAAGCCAAACCGACCAACAGGAGCATACAAGGAACAGCCAGCCCAGACAGCAAGGACACACCTATGTGCTGGAAATATAAATTTCCACCAATTCTGTAAAAGCAGCATGAAGGAAACAAAGTGTGCTTTAGCTTTTTTACAAAGCATGGTTTGCCACACCTTGATATGAGAAACTTGACTGGACAAGGCAGCTTTTTATTTTATATAGAATTTGAACAGATGCCTCCTTCCTGGAGATTATCAAAGACAACCTGCTGGATTTCTCTCCCACCGGGATGCCAGCAGAGGGAGCACAAGATAGGCTGTTAACACAGCACAGAGCAGGGGCATCTTTGGGTTAGGAGATGTCATAATCTCAAGAAAAGTACTAAATTAAACAACAAAAAAAAAACCACCCACCCCTAGTTTGGTAATTAATCTCAGATGGCCTCATTAAAATTCTCAAAGCAGGATTAGTTTCCATACAAATCTCTCCCTCAGACATACAAACAGTATCACAGCTGTATAAAGCAGGAGGAATGTTCCATTTAAAAATAATGACAATCTGCAGCCATTCTCACAATCCTGTTCAGCATTTACCATCATACAGTGCTGGGCTGGAATGTGTTAAAAGCAAGTGATTTTCAGTGGGGAGAGCTTGGAAAATACGGTCGTGTAGTTAACAGGGAACTTTCTACACCAATCTAAAGCTGAAACAGCCACAAGATAGTAATCATAGTGAGACCTTCAGTATGGGAATCTAAAGCTTACATATGACACATATGTAACAGCAGCAGGTATCAGAAAGCTCAAACCTTGCAAAAGTTCTTGGCACCCAAGATGATGCGGCCATTCAGGTGTACATAAGTTTCCAGCTTTTGAAAATCATGATTATACAAGTATGTAAATAACCTCACTGGAGAGATTCAGGCAGCTTGTGGCACCTGTGAGCAACAACATCTCGTCTGCAAATTGGTAGAGTCTGTTTCACAACTTGAGGCAATGAAAACAATCATGGGTAAGCCTTTAGATTTGTACTGCTCTGTGAAATACTTCAGTACACTGGTCACCAGCTCATAGAACCAGACATGCTTTACAAAGATCCTTATTACAAAAAGCAGTGTTTTTTTTTTTTTAAATAAATAATCCCTTCTTCAATTCAATTAGTCTGCTTTTGCTATGGTTTCAATGATGGCAAGAAAATTACTTTTCTCTTTTCTAGCTGATTATTGTACCGAAGAAGCCCATAGTACCACGAAGAGTACCCCCCTGCAGAAAAGACTGTAGAGAACTTAACCAAGTGGAAGTAACTGGATTAGTGAGAGATTTCCAGATTTAATCCAAATGTACATAGCAACAAGCACAGAACCCCTCAAGTTATCAGCAGTAGCTAACATACTTCAGTTATTTTTTACTAAAGAATTTGTAAGTAGATACACTGTGTTTGAAAATCTTATCTTAGAAAGGTCTGTAATATATGACATGAATTGGCAGAAAGAAGACAAGGCATAAACCAAAGAAGCATACAGTAACTTATACACAGCTAACTTGAACATTAAAAACTGTAATGAAGGAATTGCTAAATAACTGCAAAATTAAAAAAAAAAAAAAAAAAGGAAGAGTTTGTTCCAGTTATATTTAGTTATTTCCTCTTGTGCTATACATGTGTATTTTAGATTGCTCACACAGACTTAAACTCCAAGAGCTTTTTAACAGGAAGAACTTCAAGAACACAAGAGAAAACATAACTACTAATTTACCTACTAATGTCAAGAAAGCATTAGATTTTTTAAAGCCTATGTATACTTACACAATTAAAAGCTAGGACCAATTAGTACCTGGAAAGCTCATGAACTGACTATTTAATAATATCTCTGTAGTCATAATTCAAGAAAAGCTGGTGATGAATGTGGCAAATAAACTAACAATTGCCTGTTAAAAAGGAATTTGTTAGGTGTAAATCCTTTGGGAATTTCCCACCCCAAACTCAGGGCATCCTCAGTTTTTCAAGAGGTGTGATATACAGCATGCACAATGAGTAATCAGCTGGATTTGCTGCATATGTGCAAACAACTGTGTGCTGGCAGCTGGCTCCTGAGGCCCAAACCACAGGTAGCAAGGCTCGCTCCTACAAAAGCTGTGCTCAATTCTTAAGATTCCGAAATCCCACACCACCCCACATAAATAAATTATGAAACAGCTCAGTGTCAGTCAATCAGTGTCAAGACTTAGGATGCCAGTCTTGCTTCCCATCAGCAACAGAAAGCCTGGAATCCCAGTTCTCCAGTCAAATAAAGCATGTGTTTCTAACAAGGGCAGATGCAAAGCTAGCAGACATTAAAACTACCAGCACTCCATGACGGAGGACTGAGCACACCCCTAAGAACTAGTAGAAGTTTCAAGTCTCTGCTTTTATCCAACATCCACATAACTGGAACAGGATATGAACCCATTATATACCTCTTAACACTATGGTGCATCCTGCTTTAAACAACAGGCAGCACTGTAAGAGGCACCATGAAACTGCACAACTGAAGGATGAACACATCAGTAAAAGACTCCTTCTCAAGACCCCTCCATCCACAACAAAACGACCACCCCTCAGACCTGCAGAAGTCCAATATTCAAATGCTTGGATGCTGGTGAGTGACGCTGTCAACCCTAGAAGCAACTCTTAGACTAACACCAGGCAGGGATATAAAGAGCACAAAATATACCACATATTTACAGCTCATGTGGTCTACAGTTAAGGAAGATTTTACATGCATTTGAAAGTATATTGGATGTAAGTAAATATGAATGAAATTAAAAATATGGCATATAAAATACAAACTCATTATACTGTGAAGCGATACAGAAAACATCTGGATGTTATCTTAGAGATTTGTGGTTTTCCTGATTAAGGAAACAGCTGCCTTAGTAAAATTACTCATATCCACCAGTAATGAAGAGTATCTTTTTGCACAATTCCTCTGTTAAGCCACAAGCATCTGCTTCCTAATTCTCTTTTTATTTAATCTTGTGTACCCAGCCTAAGTGCTGTAACAACAAATTTAAATAGCTGCCTCATTTTACATTTTGCAAGCTCTCAAATCTAAACAAAGAATAGCACTTTGCATATGAAACTCTCCTTTCAAGCAGGTGACCATTGAGAGGTGATTTGCAACACCATCTGTGCAAAAGCAGGGCGTGGGATGGAGGAGCCTAATAAACTTTGCATGGTGAATCAATAATTACATCCTTAATGTAGCATAAAATGCTAACAGAAGATTCAGTTCTGGCCTTGTAAATACAATTGTATCTTTAATTCTGATACCATTAAAGTCATTCAGAGTGATACCTTCACTCCAAAGTATGCTCCTAGTCCACAGTGGCAGGCATAGAAAAAGCTGAAATCTCTCTGCATAGGTAAAGGATATTCTATTTGCTTTTTTAGGTTAACTGAACAGCAAATGAAGAGCTGTTTCACAGTGTTATGTGACACTTGTAAGTCTTGTCCTGGTGTTAATGGATTTTTAAATGATGTTTATCAAATATGCAAGTATAACAACATGAACAGGATACCTAGTATGCCCACTTTAATTCTTCTTCTGCTCATTTTTTTTCCTAGATTCATTTACACACTTTAATATTTTTCTCCAACCTCAGAATAATATCTTAATGAAACAACTCTTAACAGTTGGAATCAAAATGATCCTTGGACAGAAGAGTGTGAGACTCAGGATCTCCCATATTCTGCCATCTCCTTTGCATTGACCACTAGCAGATGGGTACCTGCAGAGCAAACCTGGTCAACATGCTAAGCCAAGAAAACAAAAATAGCTACTCTGTCTCTTTGCTGTGGTCTTCCTCAAAAAGGAAGTCTTCTTGAGTCACCACATAGTCTCAATCTGACACCATCACCTGTATTTTAAGTCAGGCATTTATACCATCCAGAGGCTTGTTCCTTCTGGGAAGAGTTATTCCTACTGCTGGTGCCATGCCCCTAAAAAAGGAAATATCTCTTTTTCCCTGCTCTTTTCATGCAAAATGCTCCATATAGTCAAGGGACTGTGTTTTCAGGAAGCTGTGAAACTTCACAAATCACAGAATGGTTGAGGTTAGAAGTGACTCTGTGGAGGTCATCTGGGCTGACCCCCACCTGCTCAATAAGAGCCACATAGAGCCAGTTGCCCACAGCTAAGCCCAGACAGCTTTTGAATATCTCCAAGGATGGAGACTTCACAACTTCCGTGGGCAACCTCTGCAGTGCTCTGTCACCCTCCGAGTTAAAATGTGTTCCTTGATGTTCAGAGAAAATCTTCTGTGCTTCAGTTTCCACTGAAATTTATATTTAAATGTTATACATATATTGTGGTAAAGCATTAGAGCATGCACAGGGCAGTGTCATAGAATAGTCCTAAGTGACTTTTTGTCTGGTGTAAACATTGGAACAAACTATCAGCAAGTCTCCTCTTGTAAGGTAGTAGTGGCTTGCCTTAGAAGCAAGATGCATCATAATAACAGCAACTAAAACCCAGCAAGCTACATATAATGAAGGTGACAAAAGGAGTAGGTCAAGGAACAAAACAGGATGAAAATCCAAACTGACAAATTTGAATACCAAAGTTTTAAAACAAGCTTGGCACAGAATTATGGAGTCCCTTTCAGGCTTTACACAGTCTTCATTAATCACAAAAAGCTTAAAGAGTCTCATTTGCATTGAAGTTTACTCTAATGTCCTTTACCAGAGATTCTCTGTTCCTCTTCACACTTGGGCAATTCCACTGACCATTAATTTGATGTGTTCATGGCTACAAGTAGCATAAATTAAAAACTACTCTTTTAGAGTGTTTCTTCTACTCTTTAAACATAGATCAAATTGCCATGGTTTAACCCCAGCCAGTAACTAACTACTGCTCATCCACTTGCTCATTCCCCATCTCCTCACACCCTGGGAACAGAATCAGGAAAAGGTAAAGCCTGTAGGTTGAGACAAAAATAATTTAATAAATGAAATAAAGTAAAATACAATAATAACAACAATACCAATAATAGAGAAAAGAGAGGGAGGAGAAAAACCCAAGAAACACAAGTGATGCACAACACAATTGCTCACCACCTGCTGACTGATATCCAGCCCATCTCTGAGCAGCAATCAGTCCCTTCTGCCTACTTTCCCCAGTTTATATACTGGGCATGATGTTCTATTGTATGGAATACCCCTTTGGTTAGTTTGGGTCAGATGTTCTGTGTCTGCTTCCTCCCATCTTCTTGTGCCTCTCCTCAGTGGCAAAGCATGAGAGACTGAGAAGTCCTCGATCAGGGTAAACACTACTTAGCAACAACTAAAACATTGGTGTGTTATCAGCACTGTTCTCAGACTAAAGCCAAAACACAGCACTGCACCAGCTACTAAGAAAAAAATTAACTCTATCCCAGCTGAAACCGGAACACAAATATATATTAGTATTCACTGAAAATTAATGTTTTGTATTAAGGCTGTCCCATGTTTGAACAGTAAAGTGCTTCTTTTAATCCTTATGCTAGGATTGAAGTTGACACAGGAATTTCCAGATTTTGCAATCTCAGATACTGGAAACATCATAAACATTTTAAAAAGTAAAATGACCACAAGTACAAAGACAGTGCCAGCTGTCACTCTACTAGATTTACAGCTTAGGAATAGCCATTTGATCATAAAACTGCCTGATCTTTTCCTACCACCAGCAGCTACAGACTACTTCTATTTTATATATATGGAAAAGGAGCCAAGAGTTTTATCTGTTCCAGCCATAATATTTTAGTGGTTTCATAGAATCACAGAATCATAGAAGAGTTAGGGGTGGAAAGGACCTCTAGAAACCTCTGCAAGGTTTCTTGGATTACAAATAAATGTTCATATATGTCACAACTGTGACCATCATAGAAACTACTTCTTTAATTTTTTTGGACATAAATTCCATTAAAAACAATGGGATTGACAAGGTGTCCATTTGGGTAAATTCAGTTTGGATTTGCAGCTGTGCAAATAGCTTAGCTTGATTCCATGACAGGTGAGTTTTTTAACACTAGCAGTTGCATTGATGATGTGTTCCTAATAAGTTATTTTTCAGGGGAAAGGAACATACTAAAATTCAGCAGGCTTTGCAGGTTCCTTTCTTCACAAGACCCCTGACATACCATCTAGCTGGCTTTTTATAGAATCAGAATAAAATCAAGTAATGAGAAAAAACTTCTTTTGTATAGCAGGAAAAGAAGATGGCTTCTTAACTCAGTGCTTGCTTTCTTATTGTTGAGATTTCTCTGAAAGACAACAGTTACTGAATTGTCTGCTGAATAACAGGCACATCAAAAACAAGCCTAAATAAAGTGGTTGTGTATTTTCCTTATATTAAATATAAGAGATGTGAACTCTCTTGTAGTTCTTTTTATGTAAGCCAAACAGGAGCCTTCAAGAGAGAACTATGATTTAAGAAGCTGCTTTTATGTTGTAAGTTAAACCATCAGGCAGACTAATTCAATTCCTTTCTGTTTACTGTAAGACTATTTCTCTTACTGGACAAGCCATAAAACTAAACTGACTAAAACATAAGAGGGCAAGCAGACATTTCCCAATCTTAGGAGGAAGAAACAAGGGCTCTCACTGAAGAGCAGTGCTGTCAGCAAGTCATAAATTTATGAGAAATTCAATAGCTTCTCTGATTTCCCTGCAATTAAAACTTCTTTGACAGCTAAAACCTCAAAATTGTTCCTGTAATTAAACAGACATAAGATGTTTTATTCTAAGATTAACATTATTTTTGAGTGTAGTGTATATTCGGAAGAAATAACAAGTATTCATAAAGACTTCAAGTACGCGTATCAACATACATAGGCATTGTTACTTGGTTTTCCATCCCCTCACCCTTAAACAAGGACAGAAAAAAAGATATGACAGTTTCATAAACACTCTCAATTTTTACCAAAATTCATGACATGACTTTAGAGTCTTAGTCTTTGACTGAACACATTTCACACAACCATTCCTAGAGAGAATACTTTGCAGGTTTCACTAAATTATTTTTATATTTGATGTTATGTAAATTAAAACATTGCAGTACCTTGAACTGTAATTTCAAGCTGGAACTAGATATTAAAAAAAGTCTTGAAAGTAAGATTTTAAAAGGAGCATCTTAGCACGAGCTACATCATTACTTCTATCACCAGCTGTCGTAGTCTGTCAAGAAAAAAATGGTTGAGCAAGGAGTTCTTATCTCAGTAAGTCTTCACTTTGGGCGTTGGGTCAGTTACTAACCATATTAACTTAACATACAACCTTCAAGCAAATCAGAAAGGCTGATGGCATTTAACACTGAAGTAAGTCTGCCCAGACGTGCTAGTCCCATCCTCAGTCTCCTGCAGCAGCGTGGCAATGTTTGCCCAGAGCATCTCAGCAGTTATTGATCTTGCCTGGAATCAGGAAGATTATTTGTTCCTCCCTCTAGAATATAAATGGAAATAAAAGCAACTCTGGAGAGAAAAGACTGCACAGAGTCTGAATGATGTTTGTAAGCACACTACAGCAGCAAATGCTGATGAGAAGGTTTGATTATTCACTGGTTTTGCATGATAAAAGCAAAAGATTGAAATTGTCTCTATACTATGAATAGTGTTTTTAAGAACAAGTTGGGGAAAATAGCTTCCTTTAAGAAATGGTATTGTGAGCTGCTGACTGTTCTGCAGCTGTTGGTTTGAAGAGAACAAAAAAGTCTTCAAAGAAAAATAGAAAAGAATGAAGTTCATAGCATTTCCTTTTATATGATGATCCTGAGGATCTACTGGACTGTAAAATTATCTACTCATGCTTGCAAAAATTAAGGACAAGTTGCCCCCCAAGGGACAACACAATTTTAAGGCACTAATGGGACTGAATCAGCTTCCAAAACCAACTAGTATGGTTATTTTGCTTAGCCTGCAAAAGCAGATGGTTGCCCAAAGGCTGAAAAAAAGAAACAGATCAGACATCTAGTTCTTCAGATTAACTTGTTACAGAGCCTTTTCAGTAATTCAGTGCATCTGAATCATAAGAAACAATGGAACCTGCCCTCGATGCCAGAAGATTTCACTAATTCAGTGCATCTGAATCATAAGAAACAATGGAACCTGCCCTCGATGCCAGAAGATTGCTTTCTGTTAATTGAAGGTTGAGACTCCAGTAACAGTGCTGCTGGAATGATCTTCCTTGTTTGCTTTAGAGTTTTGTCAGTTTACACAAGGTTGGGTTTTTTGGATATTAACATAAGAGTTTGACCCTTCATGCAGCTAAATGATAAAGAGTCCCCTCATACTGTAATGTCTCATTTAGCTACCATTTGAAGGAGTTAATCAAGGTCAAGTGAGTTACTGTAAGCAGAGTTGTTGTGTGAAGAATATCAGAGCTGAACACATCAAACAAAATCCAAGCTCTTCAGAATATCTGACCACCTCCTGACCTCTCATACCTTATGCTTTACCAGAAAATTAAACAGTAAGATACCTAACCAGCTAACACCTGTGGGAAATCAAAACTTTAATACTTGTTGACAAAAGACTTGCAATGTGAACAGTGAGCTAAGAAACTGAATTCGCTGTTTAAATACATCCTAAATTGTTTCTCCTTGAGGAAAACAAGTAAGATTTATACAAAACACTGATGTTACACACTACACGTCTTTTTCACCTTTCAAATCTTCATGGCAGTGGTTTTCTTCATCCTCTTCTCAGTCTTCGGCTTGAGCAAAGTTTGCCTATTTCTATGCACTTCGCCCTATGCAAAATGAGCTCTTATATTGATTGATCTGAGGAAAAAAAAAAAGACTTGGCTTTCAAACATTTCATGACAGTTCTGTCTAGGTGCCATCACCTGCCAAACCCCAAATCTTCTTTGGCATCCATTGTGCTGGAAGTGCCACAGGATTTTTCATGTGAATTATTTTTTCCAAATTCCTTCTCAAATCGTTTGCACATAGGATTCAAATACAGTCTATGTACAGAGGAGACAAGTTTTTGGCATAGGAGAGATGGGGCTGCACTCATTTGTCAACCATTCATCAATGTTATTCAACTGTTGCATTTTTACAAACAATGCAAACAAATAACATGGATTCCTGCAATTTCCGAAAGACCTGGGGAAAAGCTCTCTCCTCATCCTTCCTTTCTTTCAAATGTTTCAGATTTCTGTTGTTTGAAGATCACAAACAATATATCCCACCAAAAAAACACACAGGCCAATTAGCACTCTCCAAAAATTGATCCCAAGGGCTCATGCTAACTTAAAGCTAGTGAACCTTGTTTGTATCTGTTCCAGGTTTGATCTGCTGAGCAAGTTGTGTTGCTAAATCCAAAGGAGACTAAAGGAATATCTGTTTCTTCTGCAACAAAGATGCCATTATCTGTACCTATTGCTGAAAGCATGAAGGGCACACAAGAACAGCAATGATGTCTGCTTCCGATTTCAGGCATTCGTTTTCTCAATGATTTTGAGTTAGACAGAACCAGCAGGACTTGTATGTAGCACAAAGTGCTGTTTTGTAACAAATCTCTGATCCTTCAAACAGCAAGTTGGATAAGAAACTCAACCAATTTCATCACACATTTCTATTCACTGGATTTATATTTAAAATACATAGAGTTAATGCTTACATAGTCTTTGACAGAAATGAATTAAATTTTTTGAAAAAAGGTACAAAAGTAGGAGGATTCTTTGCTAAAATCAGATTTGGGAATCTGATGGAATGCCTTTAGTAGTTGCCAGTAGAATGAAAAACACAGGAATCTTCTACTGGGTGGATAGTTTATGTTTTTATCTTCTCTAAGATAATAAGGAGAGGGTGCTTTATCCTCTACTTAACTCCCAGCTTTATGAAAAATAACCTCTGTATCAGGCTCAGTCTATGGAGACAAAGCACAAAATGGAATCTTACATAAAGCAGCTATACACTGTGAAAGATTTAAATGAAAGAATGAAGAGTTACTCCATGCCTAGAGTAAAATGATGGTATATACAATATTCACCTGTACTTCTTGGTAAAAAAAAAAAAAAAAAACAGTACAATGATTCAATAACATTTGTTACTCATCACCTAATTGAACTTTTATAATATATCCACAGAGAGAATACACTTTCAAAAACATTTTATATAGCCTAGAATTAAAGGAGGGTAAATTGATGCTGATCTACTCCCTCTGTCAGCGCTGACTGAGGTATTTTTATGTGGCTTTCATTTGTAGAAATAAGTCAAATTCTCAGATGTAATTATACATATGGATTATTCTTTAAATATAGCTAGGATACTTGCAACAATCTTAACACTACTTATAAGTGGCTCCACACAACCCCGTATTTAACCCTATCTTGTACATTTTCTATTGAATTTGCACAACAGAACAATCCTCCCAACTCTTTAGGCAAAGTTTTTACTCTTTTTTATGATTTTTCCTTTATGATTGCAGTTACATTTGTGCTGTGAAATGACAGCACTGAATACCAAGACAAATGTCTCAGAAACTGAACTTTGCAGATGCATGGTGACTCTGGACAGACTATGAATAGCATATCATGTCTTCTGTATAGTATATTAACCCACACACAAAGAATTCTTCTGGGTCTCTCTAGAGCTGCTGCTCAAAAGGAAAGAACCCACACTAGTATATCTGGTAAACATGCCCTCTCCAACTGTGCTGTACAGTCACAATCAAGTGAAACTTCTGCAGCTGGTTGAGAGCCAAATCCTCAGAACAAACAAACCAGCTCTCTCTCAGCTGCTTGAATTCTACTTAATAAAATAGCTCATGAGCTCATGTCAAACACACCAGCTGTTACAAACACAATTAGATATTACTTAGCACTCATTATCATCCATTCTGCTTTCTAACAGTTTATCAGCTTTAGTATCAGACTACAGTAGTTTGGAGGTGAGCAGGGATTTTTGTTAATGTAATGAGCAATAAAGCTTTTTGGTCTAGTTACTTCTGAAGTCAATGAATGAATGCAAAAAACACGTCCAAGAAATTTGCCATGTGACAAAGTATTTTTTTTTGTTGTTTTGAAAGAATTCCTCAAACAAACTTTTTCCAGTTATGGAAATTTAAAACCACTAAAAGTGAAAAATATGGTTATGTACAGGTCAGAGTTCTAAACTCATGTTTCTCAGACCAAAAGCAGGGCTCTCTTTCCTGGTTTCTTAGTAGGCTTGGTTATGGCAGCTGCAGCAGGCTAACACCATAGCTTGATACTCATATTGATGACACACATCTAAAACATACCCACTGCTGAGCTCCAGCAGACAGCAGCTCACTGAATGAATGTAAATTGCCACTATTTTCACTATACATTAGTAGAATAGACTGAGAGTCTTTATTATGTGGCACAAAATCTGTTGGTGATAGAAGGTGATTGCATGCTTGGTGCACAGTGGTGGAGGCTTCACAAGGCTTTAGGTACTTAGAGCTGAGTAAGAGTTCCTGGTTGTGGTATGTGCGTGTAGTATCAGTAACTCCAATGCAGAGAGGGAAGAGAAGGAAAACCAAGAAGCAAAATTTGAATTAAACACAAGACTGGAAATCAGCATTTCTGTTACCATCCTTTGAAGTTTCCTCAGAATTATCTCAGCTTGAGACGCAGAATTGCACAGAGCAGCTGAGCAAGTAGCATTGGAGAAAGAGGACAGAAGCATTAGGAATGTGAGGCTTTTAGAGTATAGGGAACTTATTTCACAGCGACAGGTTTCATCAGCAATGACAGCATAATTGCACTGCAGGAACTTGAGAGACAGAAAGAGAAGACTGAAGGACAGTCTGCTTTCAACAGCAGAACTGTCTACATCAAAGAAAATCTTAGGAGTTTAGGTTATCTCCAGAATCTGAATCCACAGAGATTCTGTAGTACATTTTGATAAAGCTAGCACAGAAAGAGAAGAGCATTAGATCTATTAAAGGTGGTGAAGAAACTGAAATACTAATGGAGACTACAGACTGTGATTGTGGGGAAACAGAGGAGATTTTAAATCCTTCTCTATCCCTGAGTAGGCTGCTAAGTGCTATATCAAAGCGGATATAAACTATACTTTTATATACTGTAATGACAGCCTCTTGCAGAAAGTCAGAGTGTATAAAGGAAAAAGTAGCTCTTGACGTATTTGTTTGACATATTACCATCTACCAGGGGCCACATGCACCAACTCAACATGCTTTTATAAAAAATAAAAAAAACCCGAACAAACCAAAAAAAAGGGTTTGCTTTGGTAATGTTTAAGTTTGGAAACAGAATCAAGATGACCAACTGAAATGAACTTAGAAAGAACAGTCAAATGGGTAAAATGCTAGCAGATTACTTGGAGGATAAAAGATCAGGTGCAGACCCACGAGATTCTCAAATCAAAAGGTTCAGATGATTTCTATCTTCATTTGGTGTGACTGTAAAGAAGGTAATTAAAAGCCAAAGTATAATACGTCCAATTAAGGAATACAGAAACTGATAATGTCAGACAAGTTAAATGAAAGACTATTAAGTGAGGATAAAAGTAAGCTATGAAAAACAAGTTTCTAAACTTAAAAAAAGAGAAACATGGTATCTGTTAGAGAGCCAGGAGGAATAATTAAGAGACTTCTGTGAAAACAGTGCAATGCATGAAATAAGCCATTGCAGAAAAGCTGAATTTGCCCTAATGTTCAGTCTTAAGAGCCTAGGCAAGAACTCATGCAAGGAGATTATTAAAAGGAAAAGTCTAATGCACTGTCACAGTATTGAGGCTGGACTAGATGACCTCTTGAGGTCCTTTCCAAGCTGAATAACTCCAGGATTCTATGAAATACAGAAGTTAAAAAAAAATTATAAGCCAATAAAAAAATAAACAAATCATCAAGATCATTTCAGAGCTCTAAAAGTACTAACACATGACACCAGTGATGTACTGATGTATCACTTAAAGTGGCAGCAGATGGATGGTAGGTGGCAAAGAGTACTCAAATCTGAAAACAGGGCTGCAGAAAAGTACAGGCAATTGCAGTCTTCTAATTTCTAATAAACAGTAAACACTACTGCCAGTCTGTGGAGATGCTTAAGGAGGAGCTAAGTGGCATACACACAGAAGTGATCAAGCTGATATAGTATGTCTAGAGTTTCAAACAGCATTAGAAATCAAGCTTCCAAGGCATAAAAGGAAAAGTCCTCTTGTTCATTACTGTCAAGTTAAGTGAAAGGAAGTGGGAGATAAAACATAGTCAATTCTCACACTAGCGAGATAAGATCCCCAAGGCACCTATACTAGAACTTATATTCCTGATTTGCAGAAATAGACCAATACCTTTGTATAAGTGACAAACTCCTATTATTCCAGATTGCTAAACATTCTTTTACTTTGTATGTATAGTATATAAATATTCTCTATGAATGAAGAACTGTAAAAGAGATGGAGAGCCAGACAAAATTAGCTACAGCTAAATTCTGGAGAATGCCTTAGCACTAAATGAAGTCAGTGATATTCTGCGGTCAGCCTGGCAAAGGCAGCTCTACATCAATAACATCTGCATCATTATTTTACCTGTGCTCCTCATTAATAAGGCAGCACTACCACCACTGATAGATGGTTGTTTTAAGTGGGCAATGATTAGCTCTGAACCCAGACAAGAGGCCAAGATCACCATGTGATGTTGAACAGCAGTACTGTAACTCCTACTCTAAATGCAGATATAACCTAATTAGCTTATATGTCATCATTCCCCCCCCCCCCCTTTTTTCCTCTGTACTTCTAATTAACAGTTGGTAGAGAGGAATAGAACAGATGAAAATCAGAAAGTCCAACATTTATCATCATGAAGAACAGTTTGTTGTGCCTTTTTTATTCCTTCATTCTGATCAGGATAAATTCCTGTTCCTTCAAACAAGATATACTGCCAGAGTGAAAAAAAAAAAATAATAGCCTGTCTCATTTCTGCTTCATGCCATGGAGAGAAATGGCAATATGAACATCATTATCAAATTTGTTTTGTCTTCCTCCAGTGAAGGTAACTACCCTGAGTCCTAGAAAAGAGAAGGTTATATTATGCAGGAAGAACAGCTGTTAAATCCAAAATATTTTAACTCTGGTGGAAAAAAAAAAAAAACTTACTCATCCTGCCCAAAAAACGGAAAAGCTTCAAAGGAACTGGGGAACTTACCAGATGGATCTGAAACTCACGTGCTCCTTATTTGCTTCAGGGCATTTTGGATTCACCTTTTTTGCTACTCATACAAACAATAATTCTTAAAAGCTCCTTCTCTTTCTGGCAATGTATTCCCTGATTGCGGAGCCAAACTTCAAGTAAAACAGTCTCCTGATTACACAGCTTTAGCAGTATCTATAAGAGGCAGCTATCAGCAAAGCTGAAGAGCTAGTCACATCAGTAGTTCGCCTTTTATATTCCCTATAAGCAGTGTCATACACCTATCATGACTTTCAGCACCAGTATCTCCCAACAGTGATGAGTATGGTGCTCACAAATGTTTGCCATATCCACAAAGAAAGGTCTTAGCTAATGTTGGAGGATACTGTTGTCCATCTCCAACAGCTAACAAATTATCTCCTTATATGACTACATTTGGGTGTGCTTTAAGCAATTACCTGCAGAATCTTGTTGAATGCAGTAATCCAGATCACCCTCAGTGTACCAGAATTTTATGTTAGACTAGTAAGTACAGCAAAGCAGTTGTAAAACAATTCCCTCCTCCCTTACTAAACATCTTGTTTCCAGTACAAAACTAAAAAAGGTTGCATACCAAGCTGCTTAGAAAAGGAATCGTGCCTATTAATGAATTAAAGTTTAAACAAAATGATCAAGAAAGTTTGTCGGACAATCTATCCCTGTTCCTATGGGTTAAACGTACCATATTACAGGCTCCCCTAGATGCTTTTATACAAACAAAGAAAATTAATGCTAACAGTGCTTTAAAGGAGCCCGGTTTATTTTTAATAACTCCTTACAACCGCTGACTCATGGAAGAATACCAGAAAGGCATTCACATGCAATATTATTATGAGGGACTTAAAAAAACAAAACAAAACCAAGAGAAGTCCTTAAGCAGTTACTCATTTTGAAATCAAGTTTTCTGGTATTTGCAGCTGTTTCATAAATGAAGTTTGACATTTGACTGGAATTCTTTCTAGCTTATATTAGCAACCATAAAGTAGTGAGAAAGAGGTGACAGTGTATGACACTTCTAGCATTTAATCATTCTAGTAAGGTAGTAATTGTACAAAGTTTAACAGAATGCATCTCATAACTCTGTTTGCAAGTGAGCACCACACACAGGTATTGAGAGGCAAAGTATTAAATTCGTTCATTTTAAGAATTACTCACATTGGTGCCTTTACCTAAATGAATTATTACTTGAGCAGAATATCTTAGGAACTACTCGATATGATAGACTATTCTTTAATCATGATTAGTTAGACTTACAAATGATCATGGAACATACAATGTGTTGCAGCTTTGGATCATTACCCATGGAAATGTAATGCAGAAGTACAAACAATAATTATTTCCATCACACCTTTTACTGAAATATAGCTCTTTTAAATTATGATACTGACAAGGTAGCACAGCAAATATAAGATCTATAAATAGTTAATTTGATAAAGAATTAAATGAGCTTTTAACTGAGAAAGCTTAATCTTCCAAACAGCCTGCATACAAGTTGTTCCACCTCTTTAGAATGCCCACTAATATAATGGACTAATGGATGATTAAAGATACATTTTCTATGGTGTCAGCCAGCCTTTGGGGCTCTGAGTCCTTTCTTCACTTGTCAGCAGCAGCAACACTGAAGGACAAACACAGCATGGGAAGCCTCACATTGCTGTAAAGATGTCCCGTCCTCAGAATGGCTGCATCCTGTTCTTCCCATAGCAGCAGTGGCCACTGATTCAGTATCTTGGATTTAGGAGACAAATGTGGAAATTTCCCCCATATCTGATAAAGGCAGAGCATCCCCAGTTGCACTCTGCAAGCCACTAGGACAACAGTTAGTTTAGGAACTGTCTTGGACATTCTGTCTTGGACAGCAGCTGTCCATCCAAGAGTATGAAAACCAAGCACGAATGGTGTCTTTTCCAGCCTACAAGAGCTCAGGACTCTCCTTAATCATATATGGGATCTTTGTGTTTAGGAACCCATTTTACTTTCATTAATGAATCTGTCTACTTTTAGAATGGACAACAGGATCCAGTAACACTGATATTCCATTGCAAAGAGCTCCACTCAATTGACCATTGTGTAAAACACTCTTTAGTTTTAAGTGTTTCCTCATTTAATTTGTACAAGAGTTTTATTTGTATACTGATGTTGCTATCAGGCTAGTCCAAGAGGCGCTGGTAAAACTGCCACTTATCACAAAATGAAGGAATGGTTGAGAAGCAATGACTAGGTGTTATTTAGGAGAAACTATATGCACTGACTGGAA
This sequence comes from Psilopsiagon aurifrons, assembly GCA_025447955.1. Lineage (NCBI taxonomy): Eukaryota > Metazoa > Chordata > Aves > Psittaciformes > Psittacidae > Psilopsiagon > Psilopsiagon aurifrons. The sequence continues at coordinate 25,505 of JAOEHY010017520.1, forward strand.
GTGAAACTGCTTATTAGCAGACACAAGATATAAATTATCAACATACATATGAAGCACAGATGACAAATGCTTCAGGCATTCCTTGTCAGACAACTGCTGCTATACGTAAAAGCTCACGTGCAGTCCTCTACCAGCTTGTCGTCTGCCAAACATCCTCTGCTTCTGTCAGAATCAGTTAATTAAAATGTAGCAATAGGTTATACTGGAAAAAATCACTCCTGTTTGCAAGAAGTAAATCTGCAGTGAAAGGTATAACTATTTCATTGCAGAAGGAACAGCTTGCAATTCTAGACACCCTTAGATATTCTTACTTTTGGTTGCTGAGTTACTGTAGAGGGATGAACTATTTCCTTCAAAACACAGAGATGGCACACTAAATAAAACAGCAGTTAGTAAGGATCAAGAAGTCAGCTACCAACCACCTCTCAAATTCTGTCATTACTGTTAAGTGTGAATTTTAAATGGGGGTATGTGCAAATTTTTTCTCAAGGAAATAAGATAGATACAATAAGAAAGCCTGTCTATTTTAAAACATGAAAGTATTATCAACATCACCTACCCTCAGCACCATGGGAAATAAAAAGGTAAGTCTACTTAAGTAAAGATGTCAAAGGAACACTGTCTCCTTATAACTGCTTTGTCACGTATGTGACCCAATAGTACCTTCTAAGACAGCTTTAACATAATGATAAACTTTAACAAAACACAACACGGACACCACAGAATTCAAGTTAATTTAAAGTGACAGGTTCAGAACAGAGCTTTACCCAGTACTGGGGAAATTTACACATGAAATTATATGTCTTTAGGGTTTTGTGGAGCTTCCACCAGTAATTGCTTTGCATTTAAAGAAATCCGATGATAAATTCAATTTCAGGGTAAAGAGTATTAACTTGTGTTAATCCTACAATAAAATACTACCATAATCCACAAACACGAACAAGAATTTAAATTAGCAAGATTAAAGACTTTTCGATACCAAGATAAAATTTAAAATATCACAATACCTGTGACTTAGTATAACCTTCTCCAAATACATCACAGAAGTAGTCACATTAGTCAAAGTGCTTAGATGAAGCTACTTCTTCATCCTCTCCAGAAAACATGACAGACAATAGCGATTAATGGGATATTGATTCTTTCAAGACATTCACAAGTATAGGTTTACCAGTTATGTTTTCATTCTTAACATGCCTTTTCCATTTGAGTTGATGCTTCAGTTTCAGGATGGCCAACAGAAGTACAGTTTATAGGAGTTAAAGGATATGGTCAAAATCAATTCGTGAAGCAAGAACCTGATGAACAAAATCTACCACTACCATGGCATAGGAACTCCATAATTACACAGTCCAGCACAAAGCCCAGTAAGAATGTACTGGGTATGGTTTTGACTCAGGAACAAGAAATAAAACCTTTTAACACCTACATGAAGTAATAGCTTTAATACTTACATAAAACAACAGTAATAGAAGCAAGAAAACCCACTGGACAGATTTCTGCTGTACAAGCCATTTTCAAAGTTCAAAACAAATGTAATTAAGATAAACCATGTGGAAATCTCTTACCTCTTCTCCTGAAAGATAGTAAGCTGAAAGTAGTCCACCAACAAAACGAATGTTCACTTCAAATACCGAAATTTCAGCGTTCTGTTGAAATAAACAAACATAGTTTTATTCCCTGATACTTTTCTGGACGGTCTGTAATGATTTGTTTGCCTCTTTTTCTTTTTTTTATAGAGATGCGGGCATTAAGCTACAACAGCTGCAAACAGCAAAACATGTAAGATATAGGAAAAGACAACATAAGTTAATTTAAAGGCATTTTAAAGTATTTTCTTCTCTTCGTCATGTTAACAAAATAACCTCTCCATTATCTTCATCCTGTTTAACTTTTAATCTTTTCCACTTGGGCTTTCTCTAAATCCACATATTCACAGTACTTCCTTGCAGATAACTCAGCACTCACAAAGTGGTCTAAGGTCATATGTCCTACACTACCTCACACCACACGGCATCTCTTCTAAGAGACTGTAGGAGTTCTTGAACAGAATGTTATTATCAAGAGCTTTCCTACTTCAGTGTGAATGCAGGTTATTGTAAAATGGAAGGTAACGTTAGAATGAGTTAGACACATGTTCATGACAAAAATGTAATCTTGATGTGTATTCACTAGGGAGCAGATGATCTTTCAGTACTGCAGTGACATCCCTTCCCATACTGGCCTAGTCTTTACAGATGACAGACTGTTTGCTGTACTGAGCAGTGTAGATCCAGGCACTATCTATCTCAAAACACAGACACTTCTGTTTCCTGTGAGGATTGAATTAAATTGGTTTTTTGATTTTCAATTGCTCAAAGTAAATTGAGTGATATATGAGCTGAATATTTTGTCTCCAAACCTTACATTTTGCCTTTCCGGATTAATATGACTACTTAACTGACAAACCAGTCCTATCTGTCAAGGAATATGAAGGCCTTTTAAGAAAAGCTCAGTATGTATATACTGTCATCTGCTTCTGGAAATCAGGCATAGACAAAAAGAAGACTTTGAGGTAATGTGAATAAAGATTTTACTGTTGAAACACAGATTAATTGCACTGTAATCCTGAACTTTTGCTGAAGTGGTGGTCTTTTGGGACATTTCTTGAAGATAATCATTGCTTTAACATTACGAGATTTCCAATACTTCACTTGCACACGTCTCTGAACCTCTGTTCAAAATCCTCATCTTATTCTGAACTCCTTATACAAGCCACTGAAAGAGATGCAATTAATGAAATAGACATTTCATTAGTTTATTTCATTAACTGTACATTTGAAAGCTGTATGCTACACAGTTATACTTAAGCTCATTATTCTAGGCTAGTAGTATTCTCAGAAAGCACAGAATTATAGCTATTTGCAAAACAGTTAAAGAAGTTTTATAATTTCATGTCAGAGACATTCAACTCTACATGGAAGTCTCACATGAAGAAGTGGTATGTTAGGAAAAGTGAACTGTTCCTAGAAGTAGTTGTTTTTTGCTACCCCAACTTTACCCTTCTTTCTGGCTTAATTTTTAATAATTTTTGTATTATACATTTAAGACACCACACCTTGATCATTACCCTCTTTTCATATTTTTAATCAGCATACACATACAGTTTGCACAAACAAGTCTGTACATTTCTACTCAGCAGTCAAACCCTAAGTAAGAAATGTTCTTTTTTATTTTGCCCTCAGATCCAGCTGTACACAAGCAAGTCTCTACAATAAAATGACAAAACAGTTGATTGTTGCCACATTTTGACTTGACAAGGAGAAATGTTAAAATGAGAGGTTTTTAACCAAGAGAAGAACCATAGCTCAGAAGCACTCAAGAAGCTGCAGTTTTACTAGTAAAGCTATCAAACTAACTCCTTTAAAAACAAAGGAAGTTTCTTGTACCTTAGGAAGACCCATCTTCAAAAAGCAACAGATATTACTAAACGTGGCATAGGGAGATAAGTTCCAAGAGTTCCATTAGTTATATTATGTTAGTCTGCTTATGTGTTTAATTTGCAGACCTATGACAGGTCAATCTAATCTCAGCTGCATCTCATCCTTCCATAAACTATAAGATTAAGTCTATAACTGGTAAACTACTGAAGCTTCAACCAGCTGTGGCTGAACTTAATGTTGAAAGCACTGTTCAGACAACAAAACGACTGCCAGCTGGGCTCTCCTGAAGCCCTTCTCCTTATGGACACCTTCAGCTTTCCAAAAAATCAGATCAGTATTCACATCCTTCTGGACAATTTCCTTAAGACATCCCTTTCCTGAAAGTCTTCCTCTCCACAAATTAGTAGATCAAGGCCAAAATAATTTCTGTCTATGTTTTCTTATGGGAAGTCACCCTCATTTACAAGCCCAACATTTGAAATACAACTCCATTGTATTCATCTAGTATCTGCTTCCACCTGGTACTTGCTCTGCCATTCATAATTCAATTGGAGAAAATACTGTGTTCTTTTTACACGGATGAATATGTTCACAGTAATCAATGCACCTTAATTTAAATTAGATAAAGAACTTACTCTCTTAGTTTTTGTAAAGATCCAAATAATGCTACAAATCTCACCAAATTGTTTGCCTTCTTTATTACAGATTCTTTATAATTTTTTTCTTTTCCTTCAAAACAGTAACAAAAAGTACTTTGCCATTACAAATAGCCCATATCCTGCAGGTTAATAAACTATGCAAGAAAACACCAGGGACCATACACTTAACAATGTTGACTAATATATATAATTTTAGACTAAAAAATGGACACAAAAGGCCTGCATTTCAAGTGAGATACATAATTATCATATAATAATAATATCAAATGTAATATTAAATGTAATAACGATTCATCTAAATATATTATAGCCTAATTAACATAAATAAATTAACATAATTAAACATAATATTAGATAATAATATTTCCCTGTTGAAGCAAAAAGGCTGGAAACAGGAACATATCTTAGCATTTTCAAGCAGTCCAGGAAATATGACGGAGACATCAAGATCACTATGATAGCTCACTTAAAGCTATTATGTTTTAATTACTTGCAATTGCAGGGGAAACAAAGTTTCATTCATATGCCCCAAATTAAGTGGAATTTAGTGGCAGCTTGCTAAAGTACTCAGTTCCCCTAGACAAGGGGAACAATTTTAGCCACCATTTTATTGCAAGCGTCAATAATATGCTATTTAACCTTGCTGCAGTGCCCACGTAACAAACTAATATCCTATGCAGGCACAAAAAGGAAGTGTTACTGAAGGCATCAACAATCTCTAGCTGCAAAAGAACTGCATTTAATAATAAATTTGCAGGATCTCCTTTTAGATCATCAAAATAGTTTCTTATTCATAATCAAAATAAAATCAAATCACTTTGAAGTCTGACATTTTGTGAGTGTACTAATACAAGTTATGTAGCAAGCTAGCAAATAAGTAGTCCCACAAAGTAAAGAACCGTTTTCAGCTTCTGGCTTCCTTAATCTTCCTCATTTGAAGTCCATTTACTCGTACATCCCACAAGTTTGTTTGTCATTTTAGTTTTTTTGTTGGGTTTTTTTTGTTGGGTTTTTTTTGTTTGTTTTTTTTCTCACAAAGAGAAAAAAGCACCAAAAATAAAGCACAAGAAAACATCTGCCTCCAAGCCAGAACATTATTTTTGAGCTGTTAAATATAATTACAAGTCAATCATAATACATATAGTTTGAGAGTAGTAGGATTTAAATCTGCAAATGATGAAGTTTGAAATAAAAAGTCTGGATTTTAAAAGTCTATCTTGTTACTGACTACCAAAACACAGATAGACTTGAAGAAAAGATATATGCTGGAAGCATTAATTATTATATCCAAATACTATTTGCTATTCTGGGATCTTGGAAAAAGGATATGTTAACCTATACATGGCAGCAAACATAATTCCAAGTTTCTATGCTTTTCCCACTCTTTTTCATTCCCAAAATAGAAGATACACTACACATTAAACTACACTGCATGAAGCTGCACACAACACTTCTTTAAAAGATACTTAAATTTGCAAAGCTAAGAACAAAGATGAAATTCAGAACTGGAGAGTAAGTCTTCAAGCTTCAGGGTTGGTTATAAAATCAGATACAGTTACTGACTGACCTCTGCAAACAGTTTTGCTTACGAGTGCTGGCAGGACACAAGAATGAAAGTGTCCTTGCTTTCTTACTCATTCCCTTCTCTTTATGCAGTTCCTCAATTCATCTTTGACAGCAAATAATGAGCTGCTCTTCATACCCTTCCCACAGCACAACAGCAGCTCTTTCCTACGCTGATCCGTCCTGTGCAGTTAACAAGGGAAGTTATCTGTGATGAGACAGATAACACACAATGAGTCAATGCTCGCACAGAAAGTCAGCTGAAGTCAACTAAATTATATCCACATAGATAAAGCGATTGCACAAATGTGCTGCCACTTGTGTCTGACTGAGCAACCGTAACTTCCTGCCATCCTTCATTTTAATGAAAAATAGAGAGGGAGGAGGCAAACAAATCCACTAATAACCAACAGGAAGTTTATTTTTGTCTGAATATAGATTCACCTTTGAGGTATCTTAAAAGAAACAATTTTACTCTTCTCACAATAGATGCATGGCTTCCTGCTCCATACCTGGTTCCCATTCTGGTTCTACCTGACTACACCCACATTCGACAGCTTATCAGTGGGTCAGTGAACGAATTCAAGCACCATCTCACATATCATTAAATTGTTGGCACCCTCTGGTCTGGTTTGGGCCCTTGTTGTTCCAGCCAACGGTCATGCATGCTTTAGGACACCACATAGGCCAAGGACTGTCCACAGTATGCTGTATGAGCAAGATTCTCCTTTTGAGGAGGAGTTTGGCAGGGCTGAGTAAGATGAGGACAGATCAGTTAGTGTTATCCTAAAGATGCTGGGGTCTGTCTGGGTGTAGATGCGAAGCACCATCAATTACAGCACTTAATAAAAGCCAACCCTACAGCTTTGCCACATAGCTCAGCTCCTGCACCACTGCTCCTCAACTCCTGACCCCTTCATCCATCTCATTAAAATCCCTCTTCCAGTTTCTCTTACAGAGTATGAATTCATTGCGGTTCACCCCTTGCATTGCAGAGACCAACACCTTTTTCCTTCCCAGTGTGATGCTGAAGTTGGGTGTTGGTACAGAAACTCTTTCAGAAAGCTATGAATGCTCTGTATGTGTGCAGGTTCTAAAGCAAATAATGAAAAAATAAAACCAGAACAACATTCAGATGTGCGTAGTTGTAGCTAGGAAACAGCCAAGCTCCCTAGTGATCCCATGAAAGACTCGCTGCTTTTTCCTCCGTTGCAATATACTGATATACAACCTGGCCCAGTGCAGCTTTGCGCAAGGCCATGCAAGAGCACTGTGCAAAGTTTGTGTGGGCAGCAGCATGCATGGAGAGGTCAGACCAAATCATCAGCTATATTAATTTAAGACCAAAGACACCCCCCCGCCCCAGGGATGAAGTGATTTAATGCAAAACAGATCACACATCCGTGATGCAAAGACCATGGATTTAGGCAACGCAAATGTCAACTCTTTCAAAAGGCATGAGTATTTCTTAATCTCTTACAATATTGACAGAATCAGAAAATGGAACTTAATTCCTGAAGGACTACTCAGTTTGGCTGAAACTACAGCAATGTGTCAAATACAAGGAATTTCAGCAGTTATGTTTAATTTGGAAAAAAAAGTTAGTTCAGTTTGGAAAAAGTTAGTTTTAGCAGTTTTAGCTGGAAAAAATACCAAACATTCCAATGTGGATATCCCAGTTATAAAACCACAGGGCTACTGGCTCCAGCTATAATAAAAATAGCTTCAGTGTTATATACTACAAAAGGAGAAGCTTCCAAACAAGTCCACTCACAGGATTATAAAAATTCACAAGTTTGCCGAGAAAGGTGGTGTTTACTTACTTTTCTAGATTTTTTCTTCAAAATCAGAACAGTCTGCTTGCTTTAGAAAGGTAAACAAGAGTAGCCCTGACAACTAATTCACTCAATTGGAGGATTAAAATCTTAGCATGTGAAGAGATTATGGAATTTCCCATTAAGTCACCTTTATTCCATAAATCTTTTTATGCGGCTAAACTAGTGCTTACTTTACAAAGTGACATTTGGAAACTTTCATGATTGGGTGATGAGAATGATCAAGTGCTGGCCAAATAGTTCAACATGTACAATGCGTACCTGACCTATTACAAACTTCTAGAGGACAACTTGCTTTATCCAGCTACACTGATGTAGAGTATAAAAAGCAAAGATTCTGATACATAATACACTCACAGCTATTTTTGTAAAGAACATCTTAAAGAAAATTTACTATTTAAAAAGCACAGTTTTAAGATAAAACAGGAAAAAATTAATCCTATTTATAAAAAAAAAGGGCAAACACTCTTGCTCAGAAGCTGATTAAGCAGTCACTGACCAGGAAATGACCAGAAACATGAAAGAGAAGCATGTTTTATACTACTCGCAAGAAATAACATTTAAGGCTTTGTCAGTGTATCAGCTTTCAAAACTTTATTCACTTTCATGGAGGAAAGGTTTCTAATACTAGAGCAAATAAGACAGTATGAAGCATTAATACATAAAATGTCAAATAACGCCTGATAAATGCTTAAACACAAACAAATGGACCCTGCTGGTCTTTGCATTAAGCAATTTCAAACTTCAAGCTATAAAATACAAATAAAAAGCAGCATTTGAAACTGGAACTCATTTTAAGGTGGAAAATCAAACAAGAGTTTAGTTGAGTAGCTTCAAACAATTCAGTCAAAACCAAACTGACATCAATTATTAAAGTTGGTGTTATGGATATTTATTTTCATTTCCTCACTTTGCTTTAGGAAAATTCATCTACCCATTAGTGATAACGATGTAATATTCCATATGATTATGAAGTATTATGAAAATAATTTTTTGAAGTATTGAACTCAAGGCAGTTATTTACAGGAATATCAGGAGGAAGGTATTGTTCCTTAAGCACATCTGTATCATCTGTAAAGTAGCTTCAGGAGATCTGCTGTATTGCTACACTGACCGACTAACACAACACAAATTTCCAGACACTTTGAAAGACATCACAGCTGCTAAGCATTGCTGAAAAAAAAGAAGTGCTGTATAATTTTTAAAAGTGCATAAATTAATAAGAGGAGCTAACACTGTGGGCAATACTTAGAAGTTACCAGTGCAAAGCATAGCAAGATTTATGTAACCCCAAAGATTTTAGTGTTATTCATGTAAATCACCCTACTGCACTTTATAATGTTCCTCCACCAAGTGAAGCTCAGCTCTTCTGATAAAGTGGAGTTTGATGTTTTCTATTGTGCTTTGTTCTTACATTTTTAAACATGCTAATAATGCTAAGATGATAAGACAGGAATTGAACATTATAAAAATTCCTTAAGGAAAAAAAAATCCAACTAATGCACAAGATGAATTTAGCCTGAATATCTGACACTATTTGGAAGCACAGTTTAACATCCTATATTTACATTATTAACGTAAACATAAACTCACACTAAATTGCTGCTTATATAAACTATATAATACCCACTCTTATTAACTCCTTCTTAAAATGCTAATTAATTCTCAAGCATGTAAAAGAAGATAATTAATCCTGACTTTTCTGCATAACATATTAGAAGGAGTACTTTACTTTCAGAAGGTGTTTCTGCTATTATGCATGTCAGCTACAAGAGCTTTTAAGTGCTTGGTGTACTGTGCCTACAACTCTTTCCTACTTTGCTACACCTATCAGTAAAGGTACTCCATTAGCTCTCTGTATCGAGGAATTCCAATAAATACCCTGGCCTACAAATTAAAAACAATTTACCAATTTAATCGAAGTTTTACAGAGGTTCTTGACTGTTCAGGGCCTTTCTAGGACAAAAACTATCATAATGAACTTTGCTCTCAGATGCATATTTACCAGTTAAGAGGATGATTTGTAGATGACAGTTGCGATGACTTGGTGCCTCATAAGACTAACACAGCTCAGTTTGTGCCAACAGTTCAGCCTGACTCTTGGGATTCAACTTTACTAGAATACAAAACTTAAATGGTATGTATGGTGTGTAGCTTTCTCTAAATGCAAGTCTAATTTGTGGAAGATTTCACAAAGTGAAAATGTAAAGTGTTTACATAACTAAAAAATTAATGCTTGGAATGTCCTGATTCTTCTATCCAAAAGAACTGAAAAATTTCTTTACAATGGTAAATACTCTATTTTTTTTTTCCTTTCCTTCAGTCCAGGTCATTGCCTCCTGTCTATCTAAATGTCTCATACTGAAAAACTGCACTTATAAGCAGAGTAGTAACTTTATTATATTTCTGCTTCCTGCTTTGTTTTATCTATCAGTGATCTAAATTCTGTATCCTAGTATCATGCTTGCAATATTAGAACACAGTCCTCAACTGACCCCTGGAGATTAAACAGAGCATTAAATGTTAATCAGCAACACTACTTACCACATTGAAATCTAAGTTTTTTTCAACCCACTCCTTTGCTTCCTTGAATTCCTCTTTCATTTCCATGATGTACAGCGTATCAAGGGCATCCACTATTGTTGCTCCTTGAATGTTGCCTGAAATACATGAAAAATCAGTGATTTACTTTCCAACAGAAGGCTTTTCAGTTAGAACTAATTAATTCAAATTAATTCTAATTTCAAAATCTAATTTCATTTAATCCAACTGAAAATTGGGCATATAAACATTCAAGTGAGCAACTAGTCATTCACAGCCTTAACTTTGATTCCCATGCCGCAACACATCGTAATACCAGGTTGGACAGAGCCTTGAGTAACACGGTTTAGTGGGAGGTGTCTCTGTCCATGGCAGGGGGGTTGGAACTAGATGATCTTATGGTCCTTTCCAACCCTAACAATTCTATGATTCTATGATTCTAATACACTCATTTTTTTAGCAGCTGGTAATTGCTTATGACATCCTCTTTGGAATGTCCTTTTCTTTCCCTGAATGAAGTAGTCGATATGTTTTTCCTCAGATATTCCATTAATAAAACTGCAGCACACTTTGGTAAGAAGGATATCACATCTTTCCAGAGCCAAGCTCCCATATTTGGAGCTTGGCTGCCCTTCTCTCATGTTAAAGGAAGAACTTTCCTTTAAGCTTGGCAAAGTACCTTGTATTTTTCCTGAGCTCATGAGAAAGTGAGCGCAATTGTGGAAAACTGCTGGAGGACACATGTTTCAGAACAGTACTACAAAGGCTCTGGAGATGTTACTAACTCGATGCAACAAAGGCTTGTACTTGAAATTCTTAAAACATAAGCCTGAAGTGAGCAATTTTGATAAGGGAGATAAATAAATGTACAAGACTACCAAAGTGAAACATTATTAGTCTGTACCAAAACCTTCAGACCAAGGACTTAGATATGCTCCATTTTACTTCCTTTGTTAAACCTGCTTCTGTTTTTCTCTCTCTCCTTTACTAACAGAATCAATTCCATGTGAGTGATTCATATAGAATATGTAAAATTGTCTACAAGCTAGTTAACTCAAGAGAAAGCAAAAGAAATCAGTCTGCATAAAGCTTCAAGCGGACTATCCAGCATCATCTATAGAGCATCCTTTCCCATTTAACACTTGAAATCTTTAGCAATGATATGGAAGAAAAATAAATAAACAAACAAACAAACGAACCTTCTGCTAAAAAGATTTGTGGATGATTAACTAAGATGACTGACATTTCAGAATAGCATGGTACAAAGCACAGAGCATTCTAGATCACTTCTGGATAATGCAGAGTGGGTCCATTTAAAACAGCATGCTTTTAAATATCTAAAACCACAAAGGTATGTGTGCAGAAATAATAGAAAGAGATTACATTACCGAATGGAGTAGTACTTCAGGGCAGGCAGGAAGAGCAGAATAAAAACCAAAAGTAATCAGAGGATACGTAACTTTGCATGAGTTTCCAGGGTGTCACTACAGGGAGAACTGCTATGGATGACAAGCTTATTAGCACAGCTCTGTGACTGAGCATATGTGGCCATATGGTTTAAGAACCACAACTGGCTTATGGCCAAACTATCTGGAGGACGAGCCAAAAGAAGCTTTTGTCTATCCCAGGTTTTTAGACATGGCTTATTGGTTGACGAGAAGTTCAACATGAGACAGCAGTGTATGCTTGTGGCTTAGAAAGCCAACTATGCGAGGCTGCAGCGAAACTAGTGTGACCAACAGGTAGAGGTTGGTGATCCTGCTCCTCTACACTGCTCTAGTGAGACCTCACAAGAGAGATATGGACCTGCTAGAGTGAGTCCAGAGGAAGGCACAGAGATGATCAAAGGGTTAGAACATCTGCCCTGTAGAGACAAGCTGAGAGAGTTGGGTTTGTTCAGCATGGGGAAGAGAAAGCTTGGGGGAGACCTTAGAGTAGCTTCCAGTGCCTAACTGGGGCCTCCCAGAAATCTGGAGAGAGACTTTTTATAAGAGCATAGAGGAATAGGACAAGGGGGAATGGCTTTAAGCTGACAGAAGGTAGGTTTAGATTAAATATTAGGAAGATATTAGGATATTAGACATTAAGATACTCTTTACTGTGAGGGTGGTGAGACACTGAAAAAGATTGCTCAGAGAAGCTGTGGCTGTCCTATCCCTGGCAGTGTCCTAGGCCAGGTTGGATGGGGCTTTGAGGAACCTGGTCTAGTGGGAGGTGTCCCTGCCTGTGGCAGAGGGTTTGGAACAAGATGATTTTTGAGGTCTCTTCCAACTGAAACCATTCTATGATTTTATGATCTTTTGGCCAAAAGATTCTGTAATAGAATACTGCTAGGATGCCAGAGTCAATGCATGTTGGTACACTTTATAGGCTGTTAACTATTTTGTTCCCATCCCTTGTTTACTGAGTGTGGGGTTTGGTTCTCCAGAATATTCATATTCCTCACCATCAAATATAATACATATACACATAGACATAATAGGGATACATGTATGTGAAACAGATGAAGATTTGTGATCTACAAGCATTTCGTACATGGAGGAAAGTTTCAGATGTGTCCCAGTGCACTGTCTATAACTGGATGAAAGCCAGGCCCCTTACTCTTCTCGAAGTCAACCGCTTTTCTTTTTCTGACTCTGTGTTATATTCTGATCGAAGGAAACTGTGGCAACACGTACAACAAAAATGGAAGATAAGGAAAGATGAGCTATGAAGTGGCCTCAGGTCATACAATACGTTAGCTCCCTCACCTATGATAGCTCACCATCCAACGAGCATAATAAACTAGGATTTCTTGTTCTTGCATGACTGTACAAGCTGAATAGAATACTGGGTTTTCTTCCAGAAAATGTTACGTTTCTGTGTTTCTGATATGAAGTATGAATATTAATGAAGGACATTTAGATTTGTAATTTCTTTAACATGATCAAAATTCAGCACATACAAATAAATATTAAAGAGAAAATGTTAAAAAAAAAAATCCTCTATTGTTGTCAGAAGAACTGCTCTTTAGGGTTGCTTTGTACTACTGTAGAGAAAACAAAGAAAATTTTATACATAGCTGTACTTGAATTGCACTCAGTATTACCCTAATGACCTTAGTCTCGTCACTTTTTTCAGCCAGTGCGGCAAACCTATTTTGTCATCTTCCAGCTATTGTAAGTTGAGGAAGCTCAGTCAAAACACATGTATTCTATGGAATCTTCCTCCAGTTTATAGTTTCAGACTCAACATTCCAGCCAAAAATACAGAAACATAAACTGTCACAGTGTTTTCTTAATCTGGCCATTAAGAACAATTGAGATTTTCTTAACATGGGGAGTATGAACAGATACTTTGTAACATTAAATATGCAAACGTAAGATATCAATCAAGCATCCAATTTTTCTTTTTACAAAGATAATATTTTTATTTGAGCTGTAAGTTTCTTACAGCACTGTTTCAAAAGCTAAGATTGCAAAACAATGTTTATCTGAAGTTCACTGAAAACTCTCCTATCCAATATCATTAGCAATTTAAAGTGTCATGAGTGATTATTAAAGTATGCTGTGACAAAACATGGAATTCTTACTGAAGTACTGGCAAAACCTCAGAAACCTTAACATATTTAATGTCAGTCACTATTACCAGCTGGTAAGAGTGGGAAAAGAAATGATTTCAATGTTTTTAGAGATCTAGCTTTTCATATGTGTAATATGAAACAATGTTGTGGCATTTCTAGAATCCTTCTCTAATCTCTACTATTTTTATTTTAGTATATTGTTTATATCATATATGTTTTAGTGTATTTTATATATTATTTTATTTACATATTTAATATATTACAGATAGCTATGCTCCTGCTAAGAGCAGGGATTTGGACTTGATGATCCTTATGGGTCCCTTCCAACTCAAGATATTTTCTGATTCTATGATTGTGTACATCTGCACATTTTGGAGCCAGCTCTACTGTCTGCATTTAATGGAGCTCGATGAAATTTTCCTCCATTGCTTCTGGCACCCACGCAGTTTAGCTACATGTTTCATCACAAGCTACCTTATTTTGAACATGCTGCTTACTGATTTGGTATTTCCACCCCTTACAAAGGGTACAGCTCCTGACAAGGAGCAATAAATCCTTGATCATTCCACCTATGCCACTTTTTATGGGTTTTCAACCTTTTCTACTTTTTTGGAGTTCAAGCCTGCCCAGTTCTGTGCATTAACTTAGAATTGTATCTCCTGTGCCACTATATGCCAGTTTAAATTTAGGTATTTTAGACCTCATTTGCTATTTAGAAGTGCAGTTATCATCTGTTGGGGGAATCCTGGGTTCATGAAACTGCTTGCAGTTTGACATTGCCGTAGGTACCTCAAGTAACATGTTAGTGCTGTCAAACTGTCACGCTGGCCGTTTGATTTTCCAGAACTGTAATAGGTGATTTGAGAGCATGGTCTCAGTAGCAAAGAATCCCTCCAAAAGATGAGTAATAAGCCTGGAAAATGCCTTTTGGGAGTCTAGAAAGGCAATCAACTCGTCTTCATAACGAACAGCTTCTTTGAAAAAAGAAAAAGTAGTTGTGCAGCTTGACCTCCTCGCACAAACACTGTTGAATCATCCATCCACATATTGCCAATGTTACTCTTTAGACAAGTTACTATTTTGCTGGGAAGGATGTCGGATCTACTTCCAAAATTAAGACCACATGCCAAAATCTAAATTTTGAAGGAATGCAGCAGCAACAGTGAAGAAAAACAAGATATTGGGGGGTGGGGAGACAGGTTGAAGCTTTTCAGTTTTAAACAACATATCGTTTAAATACACATACAAGTAATTTTCTAGAGCTATATTAATAAGCTTACAATTTAAAAATATTTTTGTACATTGCAAGACAGTTTTGAATATGAATTTTGTCATGCATTAGAAATCTTCATACACCTCAATGCTGCATATAAGAAGTATGAAAATCAGTTCAAAGTGGGAGGAATGGGATCTTGCTAAATTATAGTGCTTTTCCTTTGCAGATTTGAGTATTTATTAAATGCCTCCCTTTTCCCCTCCAGAAAAGCTCCTTTTCCACTTGCAGAGACTAATTATACTATGCCCACAAGTTAGAATATTATTAAACTGGCAACACTGCACATGAAAGACAGTTACAGGTAATTAAAAAAGCCCTTTAGTAACACTCACTGAAGTGCAGAAAACACTTCTAGGAAGAGCTCTCAGCTAGTATGGCAATGCTCATTAGTTTTAAAAAAAGTACAGAAGGCTTGAAGAGGAATAGCTCCTGGGCTAGGGGGTTGCTAGTAAGGTACTGTGAGAAAAACTGGCAAAACTGAGGTTCTGCCACTTCCACACGACTAGGGTAGGTGGATAAAGCTCTAGTTTAGCTTTACCATTAACAGCAACCTGAAACTTTAAAGGCTAAATGTTAAAACTTAACAGCACTTACTTGGGGCCTACTTTTACCAGGTATGGGAAGAGAAGAATTAGTACCCAGAGCGAAGTCACACCAGCATAGGAGATACGCTTTGTTTTGCTGATGCACAGATATGATGCAAACAGATGTTTAGCTATTCCAGTCTACTTAATTAGTCTAGAAATAACTGTACACTTAATGAAATTAAGCTATTAAGAATGCTATGCAGACAACAACTGATGACTTTTCACTTCGCCTTTTCAAATAGTTGTTACTGTTACTAAATTCTTTGTAGTTGGAGTAAACTATAAAAAATCCACAATGTTTGCTACTTGCCAAGACAACATGGTAAAAGCTAAAGTGGCAAACAAAAAGAAAATTAAAGCATTATATGGCTGTGTTGAAAAGACTTTGCAATGGTCAGAGTCAAGTATGTAGCTTTGGCTTGAAATGGAAATATTTCAGTTTACATATGTTTAACTTTTCTCTAAAATTCAATTATTTTAGTGTGCACTTGTGAGAGGAAGCAACTTCTGCCCATAACATGAATACGACCACAGCCTATCAGCCTAAAGAATGCCTCAGTTTACCAAACACTCTTCACACACATTGCTCACAGAATGCCAGCAAGATCAAGGCAGTCCTTGTCTTCAAAGGCTGGTTTCAGAGCCTCAATTTAGGATAAATAAAATGACATTTCAAAGTTTGGCAGGAAGTCCTCAGCTATAGAAAAGCTATACTACTTTTAATTTGCATGAGGTGCTAAAGGATGCTTTTTCTTCCCCCAAGGTCAGAACCAGCAGTTGTCATTACCCTCTCTTCCATCATCATCCCACTCACTGTATTCCCTCTTCCCTTAGCTTAACAATAGTGTCACTGCAATTGCCACATTCATGATGATATTAGCTAAGTCACACCTATGTGTAATTACACATCTTAAAAGCCCATTATATTTTTGTGTTTCAGAGAAACACATCATGCCTGCGAGATACAACCATCATAACGTATCTACATTATAGCAAGGACTATACTAGCAAGGACTAAAGAATTAGTACTTTCAAAATTAAGCTTAGAAACAGTACCATTTAAAAACAACTCTCCTCTGTCAAGAGAGCTATATTGTCTGTAACCCACTCAACATCAAGCACCAGTGAGCTACATCAGAGCCTGCAGCTCCCCACAGTGAGGTACTTGAAGTCTTTATCCCATAACAGACTTTACAAATATATGCAAAGTACTATAACTGCAGCAATTAATTCATAGGAGGGGAAGTGTTCACAGTTAAACAGCTGGCTAATGAAATATGCTATATATTACTTCTATTATGACAATTAGAAATCAAGAAGAAAGATGACCAAGAAAAATTTGAGGTGGTTACGATGGGTAACAGTGAGCTGAAGGGTGTAATTTCTGAAGGCTGTAAGTTGATTTGTGGGACACAGAGCTGAAGGTGACCTATTCTCAGCTAATTCAATTCAGAACTATCTTAGAAGTAAGTCACAGGTTGCAATCCATTAAAAAACCAAACAAATCCAACAAAAAAAGAAAAAACTAAACCACTGTCCTTTCAGAGAAAAAGAGGTTCAACTACTTGACCAAAAAAAGAGAAGAACAAAAAGCAAAGGGTGGTGGGGGTGGGGAAAAAGGCATGCAAGCAAAACCGGAACATCGTTTTATTGCTTTATGAAAAAGAAGGCATTTGTTAAATTCAAACATGAAGGTACAGAACAGATCTAATGATTTGGTGACACTATTACAGAAACAAGGATTTGTTTCTAAAAACCAAAAGGAGATTATGGATTCAGGAAGAAGTAGCTTATGAGACAGAACTGCTTGCAGATATGTTGCTCTTTAGTATTCTGTAAAGCGATTCAGCAGAAAAAGACCTAATGCTTATTTTGATTTGCCACCAAGATCAATAAGAGTGAAGATGCTTCTAAGGAAATCTCCTCAGCAGAAAGATCTTATACTAGATAACCATGATGAGAAACTGATCTGCATTTAGACTGACTCTGGCTCTTACTCCTTAAATGCAGTTTTATTTTCAAATTCAACACTTGTCCTGTTTCACACTGAAGAGCGCCTGCAGCGACTTACTCTTCTGCAACATCCACAGAACTACATAAGAATTTCAGAAATCAATACATTAGCTTTTTCTGCTAATCCATGCAATATCATTAAGAACTCAAACCTTTAAATTTTTATACCACTTCTCACTGAAAATGAAACTACATTAAGGACTTGAGACATTTTGCTGTCCTCCAAGAAAACAAAGAAAACAGGGTTCCATTAAATAGCTCTTCAGCTATTACACTGACTTGCACAACTACAGTCATCTGAATGAAGATAATAAAAAACTTCAGTTTTCAAGAAAAAAGAAAACAGGAATCCGACTTAACCCTGAAGTTCCCACTAACTACTTTGTTTTCAAGCATCCAATTCATGTTTAAACTCCAGTAAACTAACTACAGAATAATTACCTAGTAACACTCTTGATGTTACCTTGGGTAGACAACCAGTGCAGCAAGATCAGTATAGAAGTATTTTCAAAATTATTTTTGTAATCACAACTGCTGTCTCTTAGCAACTTCCAAATATAGTTGAGGATTTGATAAGTGCTCTATTTAGGGCGTTTTATGAAATGCTTCCACTTTAAACTATCTTTTCCAAACATTCAACAAAATAAGTTACTGCCAAAATCAAAATAATGTATTGATTTTGTCTGTGCTACAGAAATAAGTTCATTTTTCAATTTTCTCTTTGGAAAACAAGCTATTTGAATACAAAAATTGCTGTCAAACAGTTTGTCATTTTTTCTGCAAAGTTTAAGATGATGACAGTTCATAGGACTGCTTCCTCAGAATGCTGTTGCTCTACAGCTGCTATTTATGTTCCACTTGGACACTGGAAAAGTCTTGCCTCATTACACTGGATTTCTGCAGCGTGCCTCTCTTTCTAGAACTTTTCAGCCCTGTATTTGTTCTACACCAATAACAACTTGGGCATTATTTATTTGTGCAACATTTAGAGGTGCAAATAATGGTTACATTCATAAAAGAGAAAGCCTGATAAGGGACTCTGACTGATATAGATTAACAAGTTGTATTTTTAAGGAAAGGAAATAGATTCCTGAGAATTGTGGACAGCTTCAGCTACCTTTATGACTGTAGAAAGCATCTTTTGTTCCTTGTACCAGATTTATTTCCCCTGCCCCCATACACCCACCTACCCCACTCCCCCACACCAGTTTTTGTTTCCTGCTTATTGAATGTGGTGGCAATGAGTTCTTTTTCATAGGAAAAGTTTGAGGTAGGACAGTATTTAATGCAACAAAACTACTTCTTTATCATGCAGCAAGGACATGCTTCATTTATTCTCATTCAGAAGGGGATCTATAAAAGTCATAGAAAGCATCACCTTCATTTACTAGTACTCTTTGTATCTAACAGAAGCAAGAAACACCACACTGCATGACAGAGGGTAGAAAGAACGCATTTATTACCTGAAAGCTTTTCAGCTGATTTACTGTTTCATGCTAACGTCACTAAGCACAAAAATACACTTTACTCACCGAATAAATTGCTTGAATGTCCTTGCTTAGATATGGGTTTCAATTCATTTAATCCCCATGCATAACGCTTATAATTATCCCAGGCATGCTTCATCATCTGTAGGGAAACGAAAGCAGGATTATAATGTTGATTTAGCAAGACGCCACAGCAAATACTGACTTGAGAATATCCTTAGTCTTAAACATATTTAATTCAATGCTTAATTAAATTCATGATGTATGCATTAGAACTATGAAATAGTGAAATAGAAATACAGAACAAAAGTGGTACTTCTTCCAGGTGGCAGTGGTTGCAGTAAGACCTCCATGTCTGACCCATCCACCTCTACCTTTACCTGCATGCTTATGGTCAACTTGCACTCAATTAATTTAGTACTTATTGTGCTATATAATCATTCAAATAAGGTTTTATTTCTTTTAAGCATACACCTCTGAAACTGAGGGAAGTAACATTTTTAAAGAGTACATTTTTCTCCTAGAGCTGGAATTTTTGTGGTCAAAATTAAGTTCACAGTAGTTTTCAGATTCTGCCAGACACTTCCCTACATAAATCTAGGTGCTTCAAACTCAGTATGGCTAATAACAAGAGGAAGCTGGAGTGAGCAGTCAGAACACCTAGGAAAGGTTGAGGTTATTATGATATGAACTTCTATGACTATAAATTCTACTGTATGTACCTGTAGCTCCTTTCACATGTAATTTTGCACAAATAGCCACAAACTTCTGCAACTAAACCTACTATTAGAAAAACATGTTTTGCATAAAGAGGTGCACCAAAAGTAAATACTGCTTCGGGAAACTGCCTGAAGGAACCCGGTACAGCAGCTCTGTGGTACATGCAGAGGACATCCATGTCAGAAGACAAGGCAGCAGGCTTACTCAAGGAAACCTCATGGTCTCTACCATCGCGACCAGCCATACCTAGCCCAAGCTGTTCTTTCTGGGGGTGGTCCAGGTGCACGGCCAGGAGCTAAGCTCTCCCTCCTCAGCAAGGATAGTGCACACAGCTCTGCTAGCCTGTTGAAGAACCACTGCCACTCCAGCAGGTTCAACACCTGCCTTTACTGACCACCGCCTTTAATGCCTGCTCAGGAAGAATCTTCCTTAAAAGGGCCCCCACAAGCAGCCTGACTTTACATAACAAAAGGAGATTTTTGCTTCAGAGTTGTCCCTCCTCCCCATCTTCCAGAAAGCAGAGCAGCCCTGGGAATGCCAAAGGTCATCTTCTAGAGGAAAAGACACAATTTCAGAACTTTTCAAAAGATACTGCTTCAGGCTGTCAGCTGACAACACTGCTCTCCCCCTCTTGCTTTCAGACCTCTTCTTGAGGCCATGTGTGTCAAGGATAATTCTGTTAAATAACAGTTATAATCCTAAATTGAAAGCAACAGCCTTGGGACACACTGATAATAGTAATCTTGCACTTTCTTCCTTCCCCTTTCCTTTTCTCAAATCACATAGAGAAACTGTGCCAATTTAAAATCTGTATTAAACCAGACTATGATAAATAGCAACATATTTTTCTAGAGTACTGCTACATTTGTGAGAATAAACATTTCTTTGTTATTTATGCAAGTATAGATGTGCACCTACCCTTCAGGAAAATTCAGGGATGCTAATTTACTCTAGGCCTTACAAACCCAGCTTTACAAATGCAAAAAGTGGCATCTGCACTTAATACATTAGCATTTTCAAGCAGAAGGTTAGCCTGGGGTCAGATCTGAGCTGAAAGGCAGTAAGAGGCTCTGTGGAAATGGTCTCAGGCCATAAGTGGCATCAGTATGACTGATGGCAGGAGTGGTGTGTCCCGTGGTTGACTTCATTGCAAAACAGCTTAGGAGCTCTCCAAGGATGGGGCATTTTATCCCAAGGCAGAACTGGTAATAGGAAGCCAAGTGATAGACTTTATGTCTGTTGCGTATTCACAGTCCCTGGCTACAGGGATCAAGATTGTGCGAAACTGACCATTTGGCCCCAGGATATCTTCAATTTACTAATTAGAAGTTTGCAGATAATTTGCACATTATAAACAAACAATTTATTTTGCACTGAGATCATGTGCCAGACCTGCAAGCCCAGCTTTAGATATTAATATACAAATTGTCAAATATTTCAACAAGCTAAATACTGTCCTACACTGAACCTGACATTTTCAATGCATTGTCAAAGCTTATTTTTTCATAAAAATAGCTTCAGAATCTTTTAATTTATTTATTTTTAATCTGCTTGTCATTGAGTGGGCTGAATAAAAGTGCCTAAAGGTGCAGTATTACAACAAAATTAAAATTGCTCACGCCAGTCTTGGGGGGGGGGGGGGGGGGGGGGGGGGGGGGGGGGGGGGGGGGGGGGGGGGGGGGGGGGGGGGGGGGGGGGGG
>JAOEHY010017521.1:0-20153 GCA_025447955.1 Psilopsiagon aurifrons
AGGTATGCTGGGGAGGGACTCTTCATTAGGAACTGTAGTGAGAGGACAAGGAGTAATGGGTTCAAACTTAAACAGGGCAAGTTTATATTGATTATAAGGAAGAAGTTCCTTACTGTGAGGGTGGTGAGGCACTGGAATGGGTTGCCCAGGGAAGTTGGGAATGCTCCTTCCCTGGCGGTGTTCAAGGCCAAGTTGGACAGAACCTTGTGTGATGTGCTTTAGTGGAAGGTGTTTGGAACTAGATGATCTTAAGGTCCTTTCCAACCCTAACTATTCTGTGATTCTATGTTTCCTTTTATTTTTTTTTTTTTCCACCTCAGATAGGTCTTGGAAGCGTGAAAAAAACCCCAAACACAAAACCAGAATTATATAAAGGATATTACATTTATGTGCTGTGTAACTGATAAGGCTTGGTATTGCTGAATATAACTTGCATAGAATTATCAGTTTGTGATAATCAATTCATTACTTCCACTGATAAATCGAAACAGCCTGTACTTACAGCAGAGAAACCTTCAGAACCCTGTTGTATGTTTTGCAAATTTATTTGTGTTTAGAATGACATGTTGAGCTTTCCATGAATATCTAGTACACTTTACATGACTTCCATTGGATCAAAATGGGATTACTCCACCATTCCCCAAGCATTAGGACAGTAGGTAGTGCAGAAAGAAATTGAAAGGGCATGAGCAGGAGGCTTGCAAATAATTTGTTATTATAACTTTTGGAAGAAGGGAGTTGTAAGGATAAAAGTAAATTATTGTTTTCTTGGAAGTGGCTGCCACAAAAAAATAACTAGATTGCCTCCATTAGTTAAGAAACTGGTAGTTTTACACATAAATCTCTACAATGCATGTCAGCATCCAGTTATTAAATGAAGAACTGTATGTATTTTGCATCTTCCAGGTCCATTATTTATGGAAATAATTCTTTGGACATAACTTCCAAAAAGGCATATTAGTTCATACCGGTTGCCCAGGGAGCTCTGAGCAGAATGCTGTTCTGTGAGTTTTACGATATTTTCTTTTGGTTTGGTAATCGAGGAAATAGTGCTTCACAGGGTTCAACAAAACAAATTCTTAGCTTTTAATACATGGCGCTTCATATGCACTTGTACCATTTTAATAAGTGCAACAAAAATGCTACAGAAAGCTTGACAAGCAGGTGAAAATTACGCACACACACACATATATCTGTATCTATATCTCTGCATCTCCATGTAATGGAGATGTGCACGCAGGAGCATGGTTTTGTATCAAATGGTCTAGCAAGTCATAAGCATCTGCAAGGCATTATTTTAAAGGCATACAGCAGTGGATCTCTCAGGCTGATTGTATTGATTTCTTGGGCAGTTGTGTTAGTAAATAACCTTTAATAATATGCTATTAAAATTAATAAAACTTCCTCAGCCAGTTTTAACTTCTGTCAGTTCTGTGTTTTGAGGCCTCTAAATTTCCCCCAGGAAAATGTGTGCAAGTTGCTATTAAAGAGTAGCTTTTTCAGTTTTAGTCATGTTGTTGTGGAAATGCGTGCACCAGTACTTACTCTATATCAGTATTTATTCTGCTACAGATAAAACACTTCTATCGCAGTTACACAGGACAAACAGCATACTTAAGTGTAGGCTGACATTGGAAATGGTGGATGGACCAGATGTGAATACAGAGTTATGCATAATATGATATGTTATTATAGATTATTCTGGACACTGATCCTTTTCTTGTGCGAAGTTGTACAGTATGGGAAAAGTTAGCTTTTTCAACTGAAAAACAAGAAGCAAATGTTGCCAACTTAGGCCCTGTGGCAGTATTATCTTCAGGCCTGTAGCACCATGCTGACTTGGTCCTGTTTTTCAGCATAGTCCACAGCATCTGCTCTTTTATTCATCCACACAGTCAGTTGAATGCAGGCTGTACACTTCATTAATCAAATAAACCACCTTGTGTTTAATAATGGCTCTAAATGACAGTTAAGTAGAACTACTACTATGCCATTAATATGCTGCTAATTAGTATCATGTTTGACAGAACAAAATAAAGAAATGTTAAGACTATTAAATGAATTAAATTTAACAAATTATTATCTTGAGAACAAAGTGAAAATAGATTATTGTTTTCTGATCATAAAGTAACTTTAATATGCCTTCATATGAAAAGTTTAGGGAGAACGTTTCAGTGAGTTGGAATTTAATACATAGAAGGATTGCATAATAGTGCTAAAAAGACTACAGAATAAGTCTAGGGCAAGTCTTGGTTTATTTTCCCCCATTAACTCTGCTGCAAGAACAACAGAGGTCAAAATATGATTGCACTACTGATTTAAGTGCTTAAAATCTGTGCATTGTCCAGTCAATGCTATATGAAGCCATTAATGAAAAGAATTGTGATCAGGGATAAACGCTTGGGAGATTTTTTTCTTTTTCCATAAATAGTGTTAATTTTCCATGCACAAATATAGACATCTGATTCAAAGGTAATTTAGGATGAATATATGTATGTCTTTCTTTTGGTGTGAGCAATATGCCTCTCCTTCTAAGCCCCATCATAGTGCTGCTGAAAGCATTTGTGAATTTACCCTGTGAGCTGACTTGAAATACTGATTGGATTATAAATAGAATTTGTATTTTAGATTCTATTTAATCTGAATTCAGGAATAATTAATTCAGATTAGAGTGTTACAAAATTAGTATTGATGTGGACATGCATATTTGGGGAGCACTGAAAGTGGCACTACCTTTGTGAGAAATGCTTGAGAATCCATGGTTCCAGACTGATGAAAAGACATGGATATTCTCATGAAATGTAGCAATTCTTTGAGCTGAATTTAGGTGTGGAAATATTTTCAGTGATGCTTGTATACTAATAAATCATCTAAACCCTAATTTCTATAGAAAATAGAGATTTTCTGTATTAGGAAGTTGGTTTAATATGAAGTTCTTCAGAAGATTTTTTAAACTTATTAATTTTATGTCTCTTTTTCTCATTTTTCTTATAAAATAGAAAGGCTTCAGTATGTTGTTTTACAGGATTTACATGCTATCTGGCATGTAAATGTAATGACAGATTTTCTGAGTGAAAACTGGATCTTTATTTGTAAATGAAAAGCAGTGCCTCATTTTTAGGAAGGTCTCACATTTTTTTCCTTTTAATGATTTGAATCTATCCCAGCTGATTCTGCTGTGCCACTCTTCAAACTGACATCTCCATTCTCTTCTGACCTCCTACAGATTTATTTATGTATGCATTTTGGAAAACCTTCCAAAGGTAGCTTTGGGTTAAAGTAGTTCTTGCCATTTCATAGGGAAACTGACTTTGGTTGCCAGGGGAGGTTTTTTGACTCAGTGATGTATTGTAAATACATAGATTGAAACTGATATATGTGAACTTGAGAACTACAGTGAGTGAGAGAAGTTTATACCAACAACTAAAGTTGAAAATACACATTTAGTAGTGTGAGATTATTATTATTATTTTCAAAATGATCATCCCTGACCCGTTAATCCTTTCCTTTGCAGGAACCTTACCAAGTGCATTTCAAAATGTGGGAACTCAAAATTCATAACTGTTGGACCCTAAAGTCCAGTCTTAGTACCCAGGATGGTATTTATGTCTTGTTGCTACTTTTTCCTCTGTTTGTGTCCTGTCTCCCCTCACCTGCACTCTAAAATGTTTAATAGTCTAGGAGTTTTCCACCTGCTTCATAGCTATATGAATCTTTTTCTCTCAATTCTCAAAACAATTATTGTAAGCAGGTTAAACTGAAAATGCAACTTCACATTATGCTCAATGCTGTCTTGGTGCAAGCCACACTGTAGCAGCCTCTGCTGCTTCTCCTACACCTAGTCATAAGGCCATGAGTCAAATTTCATTAGTCCTGTGGCCTGATGGGAAATTAGTTGACTGAAAATCCTGTTAGCTTTCCCCTGGATTGACACACCAATATGATCTCTAGAGACAGCTTGAGTAAGGTGTTTGTGGAAAGAAGGCAAGGAAAACAGGCCTGCCATTCTACTAGCAGTCTCTTCGTATACTAAGTTAAACCCTAACATTTGCATCTGGGAAGAACAACTGTTTCTAACCTGCATTTAGGTTGGAGTGGTTTGGTTTTAAAAAAAAAAAATCTGACCCATTTAAAAAGATTCATAGTCCAAAAGCTTGTCTGCACTTTCCAGCTGTAACTGAACATAATAAAGAATATTTCTTCTCCTTACAAAAAATCTCTTACTAATTTGTGAGACTTTTGTATGCGTTCGTATTTGGCTTTTGAAGATATTGAAAATTATTTCTACTTACGGATAAGAGAGAAATTATAAAGGTAAAGAGAGAAAGACATTAGCATTTTAGGAAATATAAAGGATGTATATGTGATATAGCAACACATTCAAAAGAGTGTTTTTGTTGTTTCCATCAAATTTTGGACCTGCCTCTTGATATTGAGAAAAGTTCGTAGACTTTATTTAATCTTGCATCTCTTATTCAACCAAGCAGTTTTGCTGATGAGTAAAGATCTGTTCAGCAAGCAGGAGCTAATAATAAAGACTATAGACTTAGTAGTAACCTCCACAAAAAAAAAAAAAAAAACAAACCAACAAAACACAGCAGTCTTCCTGAAACAAGTTTTAAGCTAGACACCTCTGCCTGCCATATCTGTGTTCAGAGATTAGAAAAATATTGTGTGATTCAACACATAGGTGATAAGTGATCCTGGGTTATTTGGCCTTGTGCTTTAGTCTGAAACCAGAACAGTGCTCCTTACCAAGTCGCAGCTTCAGAGCTTCCAAGGTATTGATAATAATATGCTGTAGAAACAATATGTTTTGTTTAAGGTAGTGAAAAAGAAGGACCTAAAACTTTTAAAAAGCCAGTCCTTTCTTTGAAGGGTCCTGTTTCAAGCAGAAAGCAGCTGGGCAACCTCCACCTCCTTAACAGCGAAAGGGAACTCTATTTTTCACTGCCTGTGCAAACTCCTTGAAGAGTGGGATACATGGTTCTACTTAATTGATCCTGTGTAAACCTGTGAAATTACTGTGAATTCCTGTGTATCATCTGGAGCACGACTAACCCCCATGCCTAGGTGTATCACTCTCTTAGGTTCTGACTTGATAACCTTCATCATTTGGTTATCATAAGGGGAAAGTAATGACCACGAAGTTCTACTGGCAAGGTGACAAATTTCCTTTCCTGTACAGGTGAATAACTCACACTGCTGCTTCAGCTATCAAAGAAGTCATGTGCATTATAATGTCAGTGCCAACATCTGGGCTGAGACATCACAATATTCATTATGTGGACACTGCTGTTACATGATATTCCATGAAGTCTGCAAAGATAGAGCTGATATCTACTGTGAATATGAAATATATTGCCTTTACCTTCTGTTTTTCATTGTATGTTACAATTGTCAGGTGGTGTGGTCTATATTTATGGAATTTGGAGAGGGTAAAAAAATCTTGGAAAGCTCTTCTAAATCTGGGAGAAGTACAGCACATTTGCACCCTTTTACCATTAATGGGACTGCAGGACTCAGTATCTTTCCTATAATCCTCAGTACTTTGAAGACTTGGGTATTCATAAGGAAATTTCAAATTACTATTTTTGCAAATAACGTATTTATGCAGCTTTTCTGCAGCATAGAATAATTTTCAAACCAAGAATAGAGAGGTACAGTTGAAGAAGAAATTCTCACTTAAACAACCTGATTAGGATCTCTCTATACAAAAAGTGATTGATATACAGAACAATAGAATTGAATTTGTAAAATCAAAGTGAGCATAAGAATGGCCTTTTATATCTTCTTATAACTCAAAATTAAGTTTCCCTTTGTTAATAAAGACTGATTTAGAATTGTTTGCAACCCTAGAGGATGTGCAGTGGTTAATCACTTCCTCATCCTGGGTCCCTGTTTAATTTTATTTAGTTTCATTAATATCGACAAAAGAAATGACCAAGGTGTTTCTGTTTTGTTTTTTTCCTGGACTTTCAAAGGTTTTGTTTTTGCTGATTTTTTGGGGTTTTTGGGTTTGTTTTTTTTTTTTTTTGTCAGCTGTAGAAATTGATACAGTTCTCATTCTGCCAAAATAATTATGCTTGCCAGTATTGGAGAGGTCTTAATGCCTAAATGTACTATATAGTAACAGAAATAAAATTTAGTAAAGAATTTCTGTTTGCAGTCAATTAGAAGGTATTCCTACAAATAAAAAGAGTGGGAATAATTTCCCTCACAAAAGTCTGTAGAACTGTTTTACATCTGAGAACCATTTTATAAATGCAATTTTTCCTCCAACATAGTCCTGAAACTGTGTGTACATATATACATTATATACATTATATGTGTATATATACACACTTATATACACATATACATTATATGTATATATATACACATATATATGTACATATATACACATATTTTTAGCAAAACTACTTCTGCTTCTACTTGAAATATTTAAAAGATTGCTCAGAATAACGAGTGCAGCTGTTGCATGCATTCACATAGCTGAAGACTAGGTAAAGCTGCTTCTTCTTTGCAAGAATATAGACAAGGAGAAAAGGATTTTAAAACACAGTTAATACAGACTTTCAACTTCCTAGCAAAGGAGAGCTCACTGCTTAGTTACTTAATTTCTTCATCAGACTATACAACACCATATAATCTTTCTCTTCTTTCTCAATAGTAAAGAAAATTTATTTATATAAATAAATGTTTGTCCTTATTTTAAAACAATTTAAAACTCTAAAGGTA
Organism: Psilopsiagon aurifrons; assembly: GCA_025447955.1. NCBI lineage: Eukaryota > Metazoa > Chordata > Aves > Psittaciformes > Psittacidae > Psilopsiagon > Psilopsiagon aurifrons. Next base: position 6,742 of record JAOEHY010017521.1, read on the forward strand.
GAATTAAAAAAAAAACAACAACTTATATTGCTTTAAATTTAATCATATTAGTACTGGTTTTCCAGGAAATAAAGATTCGCAAGGATTCCTCTTTCAGTTTTAATGTACTTAGCCATCACTTTGTCTCTATAATTTAGGAAAATTATACCTAATCTTTTGGTGTTAATTTCTTTTGCTAAAAAATTTATCATTCCTGGGAAGAAAATGAATCAACAGAGTTTGTGTATTAGATCAAATTAATTCATTGTATCAATTTCACAGAGCCCAGAGAAGTGCTAAAATACATTTAGCAGTAGTGGATCAATCCCATATCCAAATTGAGCATATGAAGTTTATCAGACAGGGCAACAGAATGACCTGAATTTTCCAAATTGGATGCATAGTTAATTATATTGCTGAGTTACGAAGGTGAGGTGGCATTTAACATCTTGCCAGGTAGCTGTGTAAGAGTTAGACATCTAGTTAATTTTAGTTTGCTGAATAGACAATGGAAAATGACATTTATAGGTGAGATATCTTCATAAAGTTTATATCTAAGGTAAAATGGATGAATTACACTACTACTAGATAAAATGCTCATCTGTCTCTAAAGTGGGAGCCTTGATGATTAGCTTAAATTGCATGACTAACCTTGGGTAGTTAAAGTTAAGTGAGAGTAACCCCATCCACAATGGTTTTATATATATGCTTAATCTGACATAATTAGGAATTTTAGAAAACTGTGCTTCTGTGTTCACATAGGAAGAATCAAGTCTGTGGCAAAGAGTGATGTATGTATAGATGATGACTGCTCTTTCAATGAAATCTGAAGTATGTTCTAAAAGTCATAATGGGAAAAATAATATTTTATGTACCGCAAGTCTGTATATTGGGAAGGCTGTAATGAAGCGTGTGGTCAGTTGGCCTGGTATCTGTATAATTTTCAGCATAAAGCAGATTGAAGTTGTTTTGAACCAATGTCTTTATGTTGCCGGTGGCGAAGAAATGGCGTTTAGAGATTAAATGATACACGACAAAGAGAAAACATTACTTATGGGAGAGTTTGAATTTTGTAAAATAAACTGGGGTTGTTAAATTTTAAATGACTTTTTATATGTTTTCCAGTATTGCATATTTGCGTGATTTATTTTCTTTATACTACAAAGCCAAAACATATCAAAAGCAAAAATGTCACATATTTTAGACTCTAAAGGATGGATGATAAGTACAAAAAAGAAAAACTAGAGAATAAATTTGCTAACTAGTATTATTTATTTGGGTTTTGTTTCTAAAGATTTTTTTCATAGGTGGCTGTGAAAAAGGTGAGGATAAATACTGAAATTTTCTTTCAAAAGACATAAAATATGTAACATGTTTGAGAAAGACATGTATACTTCATATTGAGAATTAATTCATATTGGGCTGAATATGCATTACAGATATTAAAGCCTTAAATACTAGAAATGATAGAAATGATAGATAGCTGTGTACCACACTGTTCTCCCACAGAAGTACAGGCACTTTGTCTTATAATAGCAGTGGAGGAGTTCTGAGCATTTTACATATTCATAGCTGCTGTTTTTTTTCCAAGCTTGCTTCAGCTGAAATTCTGCTAGCGGGGCAAAGGCCTATATTTTAGTCTTGGATCTCAGATCTTCTGCATTCTGTGTTGGATCATTAGCTAAAACTCAGAAATTATTCAGGGAGTCAAATCCAGATCTGCCAACTAGGTGATGAAGGAGCAGACCTGCAGAGAAGGACTCGAGGTTACTGACAGATGAAATGTTGGACATGAGCTGGGAATGTGCGCTTGCAACCCAGGAAACAATTCTATCCTGGGCTACATAAAAAGAAGTGTGACCAAAAATCAGGGAGGTCATTCTCCCACTCTACTCTTATGAGACCCCACCTAGAGTACTGTGTTCATCACTGGGGCCTCCAATATAAGAAGGACATAGACCTTTTGGATCGAGTCCAGAAGAGGGCTACAAAGACGATCAGAGGTCTGGAGCTCCTTTCCTATGGAAATAGGCTGAGAGAGTTAGGCTTGTTCAGTCTGGAGAAGAGAAGGCTCCAGAGAGCCCTTAGAGCAGCTTCCAGTGCCTAAAGGGGCCTACAAGGAAGATGGAGAGGGACCTTTTATGAGAGCAAGTAGTGATAAGTCAAGGAGAAATGACTTCGAACTGAAAGAGGGTAGATATAGATTAGATACTGGGAAGAAATTCTTCACTGTGAGGGTGGTGAAACACTGGAATGGCTTTCCCAAAGAAGTTGTGGCTGCCCCATCCCTGGAAGTGTTCAAGGCCAGGCTGGACCAATTGCTCCAACTTCAAGTGACCTGGTCTAGGGGAAGATGTCCCTGCTCGCAGCAGGGGGGTTGGAACCAGATGATCTTTAAGGTTCCTTCCAACCCAAACCATTCTGTCATTCTGTATTTTCATACATATAGCAGGGATATACAGTGACTTCACCTTCCAAACACATTTTAACATCAAAAAGAAACTATTTTCCTCTATTTTTGAATTTTTTTCTGAAGTAGAACTAGATAAGGAAATATATATTGTATTTGTGTATTCAAGTGAAACAGTAATTTTAATATTATTCAATGAATTGGAAGAATAAAGCCTTAAAACATGTATTTCCACTCTTGTAAGAAGTGGTGCTATTCACCAAAGTCATGAGTAACATCAACAAGTGCAATAAAAATGCTATTTCTGCAGATATCCTTGACGAATGCTAGCACATAAACTTCAAAATATATGTATGTATGTACTTTCATTAGAAATGCTTTTATCAGCAATTGGTTTAAATGCAAAAAAAGAGTGCCAGAAAAAGAGTCTATCTTAATAGAAAAATTCACCAGCCAGGTTAGTAAGAACATTGCATCATTATCCCAGAGAGGAAATCGGGGCATCCTCATTTGAAACATTAAAAACTGCTCAAGCTGAAAAAAAAATCAAAATTTTACATTTATTACAGTTTTCTGTGTTTTCAATCTGAAATCTAAATAGTTTTGTTAGAAATGACATGCAGATTATCAGCTCTTACATATAAACTAAGCCTGCAGGAATATATCACAATCACCTGCCTGCTTTTTTTAGAAACACTGATTCAGACAGATTTCCTAATTGTACAGATGCTATGGAAACTCTTACTCTTGGGAAAAGAAACATCTGCTGAAGGTGCCCATCTACTCTTGTTTACTGTTCTGCACAAGTATTTTTGTCTTTGTAAGAGGTAATCTGTCTCTACTTTGAGCATACATGGTTTTCACAGTTCTGACTACACATATTCTGTACATCTTAAGGCAAATCTGTGTTTTATGAATCAAAACCAGTTTTGCTCAAGGACTTTCAGTCACTACCTTTTTTGAAAGGTAAATATGTTTGAGAAGGTTATATGTCACACAGCAGTCTCATGTAAGTTTTGCTTCAAGGAATATCTTCCCACCATGCAAACTCAGTATTTCAAGGCTCCAGACACCTTCTTCCATTGTGCAGTTGACTATTATCCAATTATTTCAAAACCTGCTGTGTCTTAATTAACTAATCAAACAGCTGTCCTGTAATAACAAACTTCATTCCTTTGTGAGAAAAACATGCATTCTGCCTCTAGTATTGATATAGTGTTTTATCATTGTAGGGAAAGGCTTTCCAAAAAAATACTGTGTTGTTTTATTAAACTTTTTGTGGCTTTCTGCAACTTTAAGCTAGTCTAGCTAGTGCAGTAGGGGAGTTACATTATTATAGGATCATAGAACAGTTAGGGTTGGAAAGGACCTTAAGATCATCTAGTTCCAAATCCCTTGCCATGGGCAGGGACACCTCACACTAAAACATGTCACCCAAGGCTCTGTCCAGCCTGGCTTTGAACACAGTCAGAGGTGGAGCATTCACAGCTTCCCTGGGCAACCCATTCCAGTGCCTCACCAACTTTATGCTAAAGAACTTCTTCTTCCTTAAAATCAATCTAAACTTCCTCTGTTTAAGTGTTAACCCTTTACCCCTTGTCCTATCTTATGTGAATGCCAAAATCCAAAATGAAGTTTACAATCACTTTGCAATTCATAGTGTCTGTAAGTGTAAAATAATGGCATATTTGGAGGAATCGAGACAAATTAGCCATTGCATAATAGATGCTGTTGATTGAACAGGGTCCATGAAAATTAAGGACAAGACTGTTATATTCTTACAAACTACTGTTTCTTAGTGAACAGAAAGTGTTTATTCACAATAAATTACTGCTTAGTGTAGTCTCATGGTGAAAATCTACTTAATGTACATGTGCTCCTTTCTCTTGCTTCCTGTTGGGACAAACTGTAATGCAAATATTTTAATGCAAATACCAGCTCTGACAAAGCTCACATAGTATGAAGGCTTCATGGAAATTTGAAAATCTTCTTTATTAAGAATGTGCACTTAAAGACATTCAGTACTAAATATTATAACTGCTAACATTAATTAGCTACTGTGACAGCTGGTTGGCTTGGCTTTTACTAATGCTTTTTTTTTCTTAATTGCCCATAAAAAGGCAAAGAGAGGTCTCACAAAGAAAGGGAATACAGTGTATGTTAGCTCTGTGCATATTTTCCATGAAGGCAATAATATAGAATCATAGAACAGTTAGGGTTGGAAAGGACCTGAAGATCATCTAGTTTAAACTCCCCTGACATGGGCGGGGACACCTCCCACTAAACCATGCCACACAAGGCTCCATCCAACCCGGCCTTGAACACTGCCAGGGATGACGCATTCACAACTTCCCTGGGCAGCCCATTCCAGTGCCTCACGACCCTTACAGTAAAGAACTTCTTCCTCATATCCAGTCTGTACTTCCTTTGTTTAAGTTTTAACCCATTATTACAGTTGCTAATAAAGAGTTCCTAACCACCATCCTTATAGGCCCCCTTCAGATACTGGAAGGCTGCTATGAGGTCTCCATGCAGCCTTCTCTTCTCCACCATGAACAGCACCAATTCTCTCAGCTTTTCTTCATGTGGGAGGTGCTCCATTCCCCTGGTCATCCTCGTGGCCCTCCTCTGGACTTGTTCCAACAGTTTCATGTCCTTTTTATGTTGAGGACACCAGAACTGCACACAATACTCCAAGCGAGGTCTCACGAGGGCAGAGTAGAGGAGCAGGATCACCTCCCTCGACCTGCTGGTCACGTTCCTTTTGATGCAGCCCAGGATGTGGTTGGCTGTATGGGCTGCCAGCACACACTTCCAGCTCATATTCAGTTTCTCATCAACCAATACCCCCACACCCTTCTCTGCAGGGCTGCTCTGAATCTCATCTCTGCCCAACCTGTAGCTGTGCCTGGGATTGCTCCAACCCAGGCATAGGACCTTACACTTGTCATGGACAAGTGACAGGACTTAACCTGTCATGGTTAAACTTCATCAGGTTGGCATCAGCCCACTTCACATGCATGTCAAGGTCCCTCTGGATGGCATTCCTTCCCTCCAGCTTATCAACTGAGCCACCCAGCTTGGTGTCATCGGCAAACTTGCTGAGGACACACTCAATCCACTACTGTCCATGTCACCAACAAAGATATTGAACAAGACCATTCCCAACACCAATTCCTGAGGGGCATCCCTCGTTATAAGTCTCCAGCTGGACATTGAGCCATTTATCGCAACTCTTTGCATGCAGCCATCCAGCCAGTTCTTTATCCACCAAGTGGTCCATCCATCAAATTGATGTCTCTCTAATTTAGAGACAAGAATGTCATGCAGTACAGTGTCCAAATGTTAAAGATGTTAGATGTTCTCCTTAATAATGATCATCTTTTTAGTGTCTTTTAATGAAGAACAGAAGTGTTAAAGCATAAAATCTATTCCTTTGATGCAATTCAAATCTGACTTAGATAAACTTAGGTGCTTTAAGAGTGCTAAGGGGTATTCCCTCTTCAGTAATATATCCAGGACAGTGACATGAAGAGCATGGTGGGTCTGGCCGAAGTCTGTCAAGTCTGGTGTCTTATCTGTGTCACTGGTTAATAGGAGATGCCTAGAAAATCTGTAGGGAGAGTATAAGCATACTTTCCAAGATATACCTTCTTTGTTCTGCATATTCATGCCTGGGAGACTTTCTAACCCAGAGGTTGTATCTGTCCTTTTAAAATGCTCTGATGGACTTTTCTTTTTTTCTAATTTCTTTTGATACAGTCTAATTACTTTCTTGTTGAAATGTGTTCCATTGTGCAGTATGCACTAGGTGAAAATAGATCTCCTTTTGTTTTGAACTTATCACCAGAAGTCAAGATTTCTGAGATGAAAGCAGAGGAAAGAAAAACAGCAGAAGAACCTTTTTCTTACCTTTATGAAGCTGTGGACCTCTCCCGCTTTCCCCTTCAGCAGTCTCTTTTGCAGGCTGGAAAATCTGAGTCTATTAAAGTCTCCCTGTATGCAAGCTATTTCATACCTTAAAGCATCAGATATTATTGCAAGTTTGAACTTGCATGCAGAACTCAGATTAGGCAGTGAGCATATGTAGCGCTTAATGATACTATTTCTTCACCTCTAAAAATTCTAAACATTCTGTTCACCTTTTTGACTCTTACAGTTTTATGAACACCTCACTTTAACACTCCAGCTACTCCTTGTTTGTTCTCGTGAGTCCTATTAGGTAGTTTAGAGCCCACTGCCATGTGTGTAAAAATGTGCATTGCTTGGGTATGCCATTGGTGTGCCTGCATCAGCAGGGATTTTCTCCATATCACAGAGTCTTTCTGCAGCTCTTCAGATAGCCTTTCTGTAAATCAGAGCAAGTGAAATGGCAGCTGAAACGTTGTATCTGTTGCATCCATCATAGAATTAAACAAAAAAACAATCTGAGAAAAGATTTAACAAATACAGTAAACAGACCTATTCCTTGCTCTTTCTTTGATTACTTATTCTCTGAACAGTGTTTTAACTTATTAGCATAGAAATATCAAAGTAATTAATAGGGTATTATCAAGGCAATCAGATTCAAGAGTAAAGAATAAAATGTCTTTACCACGTAAGTATTTGAAAACCAAAGGAAAGAAGGAGGGAAAAAAGGTTGATGGTAGAATCAGTGTAGGTGTTGGAAATTCAACTAGTGTTATAGTTGATCTGATGTGATGCAGCTAGTGAAGACATGCCAGCTCATATCAACTGAAAAGCCACAAAGTGTGACACGAAGACATTTGGCTTGAAGAGGGCAATGCTGAGATAAATCAAAGATATTTAACAATAAACCTGATTTGTTGATGACATTTTCTTTTAGAAATGGCACCAAGAGGACATTTGGAAAGTGTGTGTGGAGGTGTCTCGTATTCTTCAAGTGTTATGTTTGTAATGTGATTATACTTTTATATGTGACCTTTGATGTTTTCTTCCCTGGCTCTTGTTCTAATAGACTACAAAATCAGCACTTTATAAATGTGAACATGGAAAAATAGCTGCTATGTAAAATGGCAATTATCACAAGAAATATTTGATTATATTTTTAATGATTTTTTTTTTTTAAATTTTGTAAGTATGGTCATTCATCACCAGATTCTGACTAAAAACTATACAATACAGTGGACCTTACATTTATTTCAAAGTATCCTAATACTTCAGATTCTTCTGTGACATTGTAAGAACATTGTATGGACTGGTTGACTCCAGCTGACAACCACAGCATGAATTATAGAGCTTCAAGTATAGGTTACAATGACACAAAGAAGGTATAGTTACCCTGTTATAGACGAAGCATGAGAAAGCATTTGACAGTGTGTCCAGCCAAATGGAACTGTGGAAAATATAATTTTGTAGTTTCTGCCACAAGAGCCATATGTTCAGTGTTTTTCATAAACAAGTGATTACATTCTCCCCTGAGTAAGGAAAGCTGCAGATAGCAGGGTAAACTTGGAGTCAGGTGTGTAAGGGCGTGAAAGAGGCATGCTTTCAGAATTTCTAGTGTAAGTTAAGTCATGCAGCTGTAGTCTAATAACTAGTACAATGTGGATTGAATTAATAGTTTGTAGTTGTTTGTATAAAAACTATAATGTTGGCAAGGTTTTTTACTCTTAGGGACAAGAATAATTTTAAACTAGTTAAAGCTTTTTTTGTCATAACTGCTCATTAACTAGTCACTGCAACTAAAATAAACACATTGTTTTTAAATCACTGCTTTCTCTTATATTTTGTAACAGAAGTATGCCTTCCAGATGAGATGTAAATCAGCATGACATAATGCAATCTGATGTAACATGGGTGAAAGTTAACATTTCAGAGTCTTATCCTCCTCTTACTGATGGCCGTGCACAATCTCCCAAAGGCATGTTCACTTCTGTTGAGCCAAGCCAATCGTTTCCCTCTCAGATATTGTCTCTTTCGGCATGTTCACTTCTGTTGAGCCATGCCAATCGTTTCCCTCTCAGATGTTGTCTCTTTCTAGGAACTAGTCAAATATATAATGAATCTGAGCTTGCATGTACAAAATTGATCTTTCCTCACTGAAGTCAATAGAATCCTTGTCATTTACTTCAGTAGAAGTATGATCACCCTCTTGCACACTTCAATAGCCAGACGCATTGTGTTGCTGTTCCAAAAGGCTGGGGTTTGAGGATCAACCTCTTCCACCATCTATTTCCCCCATATCTTTTCTATTTTAATTAAAATTAGATCCCTAGATTATAACAAATATGAATGCTTTTATTTTAGGCCTAGAGAAAGAATAGGCAATGGTGTATCTATTCATTGCCCCAGAAAATTAGTGGCATTAGAGGAAAATGCCTTCTAAGAGAACTTTAGGAGGATGAGCCATAATGCCATCTCCCATGAGTGGTAAATAAAAAATTTGCTAGAGAAACACATCTCCATGTCATTTCATGCAAGCGGTAACTATGAACATGTCCTGGGTTCAGCAGTAGCAGTCGGTTTTCTCCTTCTTAGTAGCTAGTGCAGTGCTGTGTTTTTGACTTTCGGCCTGGGAACAGCGCTGATAACACCGATGTTTTTAGCTACTGCTTGGAATGTTTAGCCTGACCAAGGACTTTCTGAGCCTCATGCTCTGCCAGGGAGGAGGGGAAGCTGGGAGGAAGCAGAGACAGGACACCTGACCCAAACTGATCAAATTGGAATTCCATAACACAGCGCGTCATGCCCAGGATGAAAATAATGAGGGACAAGAACCTGGAAGAGGGGGTTCACTGCTGGGTCTGGTTTAGTATCAGGTGGTGAGCAGTTGCATTCTCTTCCCTTGTATTTCCCTTGTCATTATTATTATTGGTGGTAGCAGTAGTGGTTTGTGTTGTACTTTAGTTATAGGACTGTTCTTATCTCAGTCTGCAGGAGTTGAATTCTTCGGATTCTCCTCCCCATCCCCCCGGGAGCAGGGGGATGAAAGAAGTGGGAGTGAGTGAGCAAACTGTGTGAGTTACGGCTTAAACCACAACAGAACATCAGAGTAAGTCGCAGATCCAAGGGCAATTCTGCACCAGAGACCTGACACTGACATGGCAGATCAGCCTGCATTTCACCCATCCTGCCAAAACCAGCTTTAGCAGTGCCAACATGTATAACATCTATGATGGGCTGTGCTTCTTTTGGCTCTCTTGTTTCCTGTCAGTCACTTAGGCTCCAGAGGATGAGTCAGTGATGCAGGAGGTGGCTTTTTTCTTTTGCACAGTATTTCATGTAAAATGAACTTAACAGGGTATTGCTTGCAGTATTCCAGCAGAGGGTAGATCTCTTCTACCTATTTCAAATGTGCCTTGATAGAGCATTAAAAATCCCTTTGAGCAATCCAGTTCAGAACTAGTCCCTGAGAAAGTGCTTGTGTGTTGTGATGTACAGGCAAATTGTGAGGGCAGAGGCTTAATGTGAGATGAAAAAGCCTTAAGTTCTTGTGGCGGAGTTTAAGTTCATTTTGTCCAATTTCATGTGCTTCACCCAGCATAAAGAGTTGAATATTTGGGCAATTTTTCTATCTGGTATTTCACAACAGTATCCACCATAATTCTGTAAGAAACAATTATGTAATATAGGCAAACCAGTGAGAAGTGCAGTATCTTATGAAGAGGTGCACTGTTAGGAGAAATCACTTATGTCTGTAATATCATAAATATCTTCTTGCATGATTCACGGTTCCAATTTGTATTACCATCTAAGTTTCTTAATTCGTTTGAATTTAATTCATTGTGTAAACTTTTATTTCTGTAACCTGTCTAAATCATGTGTATGAGTTGAATAATTAGTAAATAGATGTGCTATATACACTATTATTTATATGGCATTATTCTAATGTGGTGTATCTTAAAGCAAATGTTCATTCCATTTTTGTAACAGTTCACATTATTTGCTACTATTTACAAATCTAAATAATTTCTTGGGATATACACTGTGGAAAACATAAAACTGAAAAACTGTACTTAGTATGGGAGAAATAAAACTAGATCTTATGTAGATATAGAAAAATTTTCATTCTTTAGTCATTTACTCCAGTATGAACTGGGGGCACCAAATCAGACTGGCAGCATTTTTGGCACCTGGTGTATATCAGGCCAAAGGATTTGGAATCACACCTGTAGTTACTCATGCAGCTGTGTTTGTTAATGATGCTGCAACATAGTAGTTAGCTACTCTATTCTAAACATTGCTGTCCAGAAACGTCAGCTACTGACATCACTACTCAGGCACAGGAGCTGCATCATCCTCCATTCCATTATATTGCCCCATTAAGATCAGTAATTACCCTAATAGTGTACAAACATATCCGTAAGATACAAAATGTAAGGTACTAAATTTCCTATGGTTAAGATTATTAGAACACATCATTTCAGTTCCAGTCATGAATGTATTGTGTGTGTGTAGCTGTACTTTGAATTTATCATCTCCAAGGAATATGTGTCTGTTGCATCATTCCCACCCTGGTAATGTTAATGAATCTCATAGGTTGTGTATGGTTTTATATTTGCTAACTTCAAAAGTGCAGTAAAATTTGTATTTTGCACATACACATGTTGTCATGCTACCTATATTTTGATTATATTTAACTATTTATCATTTTTTTCTAATACTGTAATATTGTTTGCTATGCTATATTGTTAATTTTTCATAGGAGAAATCTTCTTTCTTAGCTGGGCATTGAATAGGAAAGTAGTGCCCGTATTCTGATTTATATAAAAAACAAATCTAAATAAGAAGCACAATTATGTGCATGGAAATAATATACTTAAAATACCAATTTCTTAACATGAAAGCTGAAATCCTTCCTGCAAAATGTGTTTGCATTAACAAACATGATTGATTGTTTTAATGTTAAAATCCAATGTAATGTCATCTGATCTTTCTAAATTCTATAATTAAAAAAACAAACAAAAAAAACAACAAAAACAAACAAAAAAAACCAACAAAAAACAAAACAAAACAAAAAAAAAAAGCAAAACCAAAAAAAAAAAAACCCAACTTTTCCATCTTTGAAAATTAAGCTTCTCTAGTGAGGAATTTATTGCCACTTATTCTCTTTCCTCAAGTTATGACTTAGCAATCTAATTTTGAAGAAAATATTTTTCCTTAGTTGATGTCAGTTGACTCTGCTCTCTGTTTTATATGCAAAGAAAGAGCAAATTATAGTAGGAGAGAAGAACAAATTTGAAACTTTTTTTTGGACTGATTCTTTAGTCACACACAGATGAAAAATGCTGAAAAGTCTGCTGGATAACAGAAGTAACGTACAAAATGTCAACTGTCAGGGAAGAAATGGTAGTTAACACAGGTGATGCTCATGGAGTAGTTACAATGAGACAAATGGATTTGTCCCAGCTTTCAGAACTGGGCTTTTGGATGATATGTTCTTCTACTAATAGTATAAGAGCAAACAGTTTGAACTGTGTTACACTTCTCAGCCTCATGATGTAGGCATCCAGTGACAAAGATGTTAATAAAAAAACCTGCTGTTTTAATTGATATGTGAGCAAGGCTGTCAATGAAGTGGATTGGGAGAGTGGCATCAATGAAAAATTAAAGTCAAAGTGACAATACTGAAGTGATCAACTTAGTTATTTTGTATGCTGCCAGAGTGTGGCAGAAGGGAAACAAAGTTAGCAAAGTAGCTTGTCTACAGTTGAGCTGCCCCTCTTCCAGTAAAGCTCAGAAGATAATTTGGATTACTGTCTCAGTATTTCACAAGCAATGAAATCAGCACTTTCCTTTTATTTACCCAAGCTATATATCATGCACTTATTTCACCAGCTGTTGCTAAGCAACTGTAAGTAATAGTGATGTTTACCTAAAGCCTCAATTAATTTTACTTTATTATAGAAAAGTAAACAAATAAAATCCACCCTGTCCTCAGTGATCTCCATCTATCTGCAGAATGGGCTTGTATCTATGAAGTATTGTCTTGTTCTAAAGGACACTGTATTTGTCTTTAGCCCAGCATTTTACAATATATGATCTTACCCTTTGTAAAAACTTTTTTCAACACCATCTGCTATGTATTTCAAATCTGGTATCAACTTTCATTATTTCCCTCTTTTTAATATATTTTCTTTCCTTCATTTTGATGGATCTTAGAAACAATTGGAGTGAATGCAAAGGAAAAACAAAGAGAATGTAGAGAACTTTGCTTTACTGGGCTAAAGTAATTACTTTTGAAGGAAAAGGGATACAATAACTTCATATAATCTAGTTGCTTTTAACTAAGAAATTATTGCTCTGTCAGAAGGAAGGATTCTCAAGCTATAGCCTTGAGAGAACAATGATGGCATTATATTTTTTTTTTGTCTCTACTAGCTGGTGGTGCTGAATTGATGGTGTTGTGGACTGCATTTTTTAAAAAGCATTGAAAGCTCTTAAAAAAATGTTTTCCTGCAAAGACAAATATTTTCCTGCATTTTAGTTCTCTGTTAACTTGTATGAATACTGATCATTGGTCTTTTTAGGCATTTCAGTACTGAAAGGGGAACATGAAATATCTTCTGTTCAATTTGTAATGGCATTGTAATCCAGCTGATGTATAATATGTGTTTTAGCATTGAGAACTTCATTAAAATAAAGGAAAAACTTCCACATACCAGCAATTAAGATGTTTTGCTCTGGTACACAGCAAACCTACCATTATGGCAGGATTTGTTTAAGAACTTCTTGCTGAATAGTAATAGTCATCTTTAACCTTCAGGACAATATAATTTCAGTTGGGTACTGGATAAAGGCTTAAATATACTGTCGTGGTTTAGGCCATAAATCAGCCACGCAGTTTGTTCACTCACTTCCCCCTTTTTCTCCCCTCCGCTCCTGGAGAGATGAGAAGGAGAATCGAAAGGATGCAACTCCCACAGGTTGAGATAAGAACAGTTTAGTAACTAAGGTATAACACAAACCACTACTGCTATAACTAATAATAATAATAGCAAGAGAAATACAAAGGAAGAGAATACAACAGCTCACCACGTATACTCAGCCCGACCAAGCC